>APFE031718291.1:52800-113709 GCA_000404065.3 Pinus taeda | reverse complement strand
CAACAACTTCCATATGGACAACAAGTTGGTGTTTGCATAATAGGAAGTTTCCTATGGTGGTTCCATCATAGTGAGTGCGTGATGTAGAACATGGAAATTAGTGCCTCATGTAGTTGGATGCTTGCTTAAGAAGTTTGTTTCTTGTAAGCTATTTAGGTGTATGTAAAGAGAGATTTGCTGCTAGCAAAAAAATCCAAGGGATTTTGTGCTTCTATGAATGGGTTTTCGCGAAACTTGATGTAATAAGAATAGTGGCTTTTGATCTACATCATAAGAAAACCAAGATTGTGTGGTTTTTCTCCTAGAAGGGTTTCCATGTTAAACTGTGATTGTATAATATGTGTTGATCTAGATTGTTTCTTACATGACATGTTGTTGGTTGATTTTGTGGTTTTTCTCCTGGAAGGGTTTCCATGTTAAACTGTGATTGTATAATATGTGTTGATTTAAATTGTTTCTTACATGACATGTTGTTGGTTGATTTTGTGGTTTTTCTCCTGGAAGGGTTTCCATGTTAAACTGTGATTGTATAATATGTGTTGATTTAAATTGTTTCTTACATGACATGTTGTTGGTTGTTTACCTAAATTGTTTCCAAGTAAAAGTAAAATTATAATTCACAGTAATTGCAAATTTAGTCTTAATATTGATTCAACTTCTTGCCCCTCTAGTATTAATCTTGTTTAAAAAATCTCCATGGTTAAGAATCTTGTTACATGTTTTTTTTAATGTATATTTATTGACTCATATATTAATTCCCTTTTAAATTTATAATAATAATAATGGAGTAGTCTTTAAGTGTGCCTTCTTGGAGTTTTCAGTAAAAAATTTTGCCAGATTCTTGAGAAAATATTTGTTGTTATATCTCGATTTTTGTCTATTCAATGCCATGAAAAACCCTAGGGCACTTCTATTGTGAAGATTTCACCTATGAAACTTGTGATTTTAATAAATCCCTAAATATTTTAAACAAATTAGATGGGAAAATAAAATGGAAAATTTAAAAAAAAAAAGCACTTAAAGACTACTCCAATAATAATAAGTTAATGACTATACATGTTGACTGAGTAGGACCACTATCTACCCCAAACCACGATAAATTTAAATTAAGTTTGACCAGGGAAAATGAGTCATTGTGTTATGGTAAACATTGTTGCTTTGTTGGATTTCACAACTTTAACTTTATTATCATTAAGTAGTAGGTTGATGGTCTAAATTTAACCTCCATGGAATATGATAGAATATTCATAATAGTATTCAAAAGTCAAGGGTTAAAATTTATCTCCAAGCTATTTATGCTCTTTTAATTAATTTATCTTAAATTATTTAAATGAAGAAATTGTTATATGAACACATGTCATATTGGGCATGTGATGTGGTATTGTAACAAAAACTATTTAGAAGTTAAGAATTTGCATGGCTAGGAATGTGAGATGTATCATGGGACAATTTTTTTTTATGATTATCATGGATTGATGCCTATAGGACATTGTGAAAGAAAACACACATTGTAGAAAAAAAAAAATGAGGTAAGTAGTCAAGGACCATACATCGCTTTAGTAAATAATATTAATATACCATTAATGATTTCTTTTCCATTTTAAAGTTTCGATATCACAAGTATAAAATATTATTATTATTATCATATTATAATTTAGATTAATCTTGATTAGCTAAATGATTAATATACTATTAATGATTTCTTTTCCATTTTAAAGTTTCGATATCACAAGTATAAAATATTATTATTATTATTATCATATTATAATTTAGATTAACCTTGATTAGCTAAATGGTTCGTTGTGTTAAAGTCAACATTGATGGTTTGTATGTTCATTGGTTTTGTGGCTCATGGTTTTTCCGATACTAATTGCTTGGAGAGTTGCTTTCTCGAACAATATCATAGAGATGTTGTAATGTAATGTCATGTAAAAATTTTAACTCGGTCAAAATAAAATATTATTATTTTTATGAAAGTATACGGATGCTAACCAACTAGAGAGTGCATCATACAATTTTTTTAGTAGTCAGAAACACAATCAGAAACACAATCTGAGCGCCTTAGTTAATCGATGTAAATTCTACAATGTAAGTTACAAATAACTAGGGTAGTTTGTAAGTTTTATTTACGAAAATCAGTTTAGAACCATGTAATTTTGGAATGTAAATTCTGCAATGTAAGTTACAAATAACTATAGTAGTTTGTCAGTTTTATTTAAAAAATCAGTTTAGAACCATCTAATTTTGGATTTATCTCGGCTTGATTGCTTAGGCGTAACTCTTTTTAGGAATGTATAATTTGATAAGAGATTTGCGATTAGGATTTGATATCTTTCCTTACATGATAGATGTTTAGTTAAATGCATCTTTTTAATATGATGTTCAAACCATATTTTCCTAATCAGTCCAAATTATAATTCAGACTCAAAATTGTCTAATCAAGAATTTTATCTATTGTTATCATTGAAACTCTCTTAGAAACATAAATTGCACTTTTTAGAAACTTGACATTTGTAATATATCCAAAAGATGAATAAGAGCAAAAAATAACAAATAAACTTGGCAAACCATTAAGAAATGGATTAGGTATTTTGAAAACCGATGCATTTAATAGATCAATAATATGGATGTTATTAAAAATATGTAGTTAGCAAATATTGAAATCTATATATATATATAATTTTCTACTCACTAGATTTTCTTAGATATACATAACTTGACATCAATAGTGTGAATAGAACGATTAGATGCAAAGGTATTGAGAAACCCACAATTATTGTAAGAGATATAGAGTCTTCTTTATTCATGACCATGGTCGTTTTTTGAAAATTTCCATGAATTGGAGGAACAAGAAAAGAACAAAGCAACATATGAAACAATAAAAAGGCATATGAATCAAATAAATACTAGATTAAAGAAACAAAATATAAGGATATTGTTCCACATAAAGTGAAACAAAATGGAGCTATAGATTCTTTATGTAAGGTATATTTTAGGTTTTTAAGTTTATCACATATATTTATGAATGAAGATAGGTGAGTTTCCTTTTAAGAAATATGTTTCTCTATCACAAAGACAATTTACACATGACATGAACACATATTTATGAATGAAGATAGGTGACTTTCCTTATAAGAAAGATGTTTCTCTATGACAAAAATAATTTTGGCATTTTGTTGAGTAACACACACGTAAGAAGGAGAATTTAGGGAACTATTAAAGGTAAGTAAGAGAAAGGATCTAAGTCCAATTAAGGTAATGGTTGAAATCTAATTAACACATAGAGAAATAAACGATATTTAATTTTAATATGCTATATTTTGGTTTAAATTGAAAACAATTCATATAATTTTCACATCAAACCTTTGATGGTCTACGAGAGGAAGACAATTCTCTTGAACTCAAATATTATGTATTCATTTATTAAAAAATAAAAAAGCCTCAACCCGACAAGTTAAAATAGATACATTTATCGTCTTAATTATTGAAAATATGTTTTGAGTTGTTGTAACAAAGAGAGTATATATAAAGTAAATTATTTGAAAGTTTCTTTGACCATAATTTATAATTCTACCTTCATTTCTTCCAGCTTGTAAGGTTGATTATGAATTTTAACAAAACATTTTGATTCTTAGAAGATTCAAGGCCACCATTGATGGTCCTTGTAAATGTTTTGGATATTTCATGTAGCTAGAGCACTTTTTGATAACCTCTATATAGGCATGTAAATAGTTTAAAAAGATGCATTTTGTTAAATTGATTCGAAAGGTGTAAGTCTTTTTGTAATGCATAGGGTAGTATTTTAAGTTCTTCGTGAGGTTGTTGTATGACCACTAACTCAAAGAAATGTAGAGATTCATAAAAAATAGATTATGAGAGGAAAAGTAATAGTGAAAGCTTGTAAAATCTTAATAGTGATTATTGCATGGAAATGCGGTCTTACCACCTTCGAGTGAGAATTTATACACTATGAATTCAAAATAAAAATAAAAATAAGCAACAAAATACACTATAATGGTACCTAGAAATTAAAATCCAAACATTCAAATTGAAAGCGAGTGGCATTGATAATTCTTCTAAGAATTAAGAAATTGTGTTAAAATTCATAATTCCAACCAACCAATCGGAAGATATTCCTAGAAATACAATGAGTATGGTGCACTGTGCAACCTTTGCTCCTCTCACATAATCTTTTTTTGTCTTAATTTTTGCACTTGGGTGGATTGTGCTTAAATAACAACACTATTTACTATTAAGCAATTGCGTATGGCCGTATTATGGCTGTGGACTTATCCATTTATCTCTGTATGAAATTTAGATTAGGATAGATGTATTTAAATTTTAAATTGAAAAAATAAATTTTAATTTTAATTAACATTTTATTATATTTGAATCGAATTTTTATTTATTAATTTTTGGAGAAATTGAATTAAAAATCTATTATAAAATGATTGTATTAATAGAATATTATTCTACTAATCCAAAATGTATAACAAGATTATAATAAATTGATATTTAAATTAATTTGATTATTTATTATATACTTTTGAAAACAAATTTAACCATAACTAATTTTCACATTTTCACATGACCTCTTAATTCCGAGAGGATTTAAGACTACCACCTATGCTCAATCTCAATGTTGGGTTATCTAATTTGGTAAATCTTATAAGGACCACTGTACACAATAAATTAGAATCCAATCATTAAATATCGGATATATCCAACCTACATGTTGATAAAATACGTTGATATTGAGTACCAAATGTTTTGTGGGTATTCCAGCTGAGAGTTGTTCAAAACAAGTGTCATTATCCAAGATAACATACTTCTTATTATGTGTATTTTCCATGATAACATAGTGTGTATCGACGTAATTGAATATGAACACCCAACACAACACATACATGAACACCCAACACAACACATCAAGGAGGTGACCAAGAAAAGAGAAACATATTCAGGTTTTCTATCTTCCCAAACTGAAGAACACACTAAATTATCCAAAGAGACATACACATGGAGTCTTAAATCCTATTGCCAGAGGCTCTTTAAACAATTTGTGTGGCAGCCCACATTTGTTTTAATTGATTTCCTATGGTTCCTAATTAAAAAAATACAACTAGGTTTTTCTTTGACGGTCGGAGTGGAGCAAAACCATCTAGTTAACTAATCTGGGAGCTTTTACAAATATGTTAACATCAGGATCTTCTTGGCATATTACAACGATCATTATTACACCAAGGACACTTTTAAGACATTTTTCTTAAGACAAAAGAAATCTTTTGTCTAAAAAAATCACCTTTTATTTTAGTTATTTTACATTAAAATTTAATATCAATTGCATTGTTTTAAATATAAACTTTAAGACAAAAACAGTTTGAGAGAAAAATATTTTAAGAAAAGACTTTATATTTAAGACAAAAATAGATTAAGACAAAAAAAATTTGAGACAACTTTATATTTAAGACAAAAGTAGTTTGAGACGAACATTTAAAGACAAAATTGTTTTATGACAAAAACAATTCAAGGAAAATTTGTTTTAGGAGAAAACAATTTAAGACAAAATTATCTAACAACTACAAAATTGACTCTTACAGTGTGCCCTAAGTTTGCCAAGTTGCAGGCAAGTACTATCTTGCGCCTATACTAAGGTTGTTATTTTACTTACGGTTCATGTTATATTATATAAAGACACCAGTTTGTTGGGATCTTTGTTTTGTGGGGGTAGTGGACTAAGACAAACGCAACAAATTTTACTGATAAGATTTCTCGGACATCAATTCCTCTTCTATCCTTTTTGATATCTTCTGATACCATTAGAGACAACTTGTCTATCATTGCATTTGACACTGCTACATGGAGGGGAATATTAAGGCAATTTTTTAAGAGAATAAATATTTTGTCTTCAAATTTTCAATACGAGGCACTAGTAAAAAAGGTAAAGGTAAACTATTAGAGGTCTATCTACTAGCATTCACCAAGTGGTTGGTTTACCATGGTTGTGAAGTAATATTCAACAAAAGAGAAGCGTTCATGAGACACATAGCCATGGGACAGGTGAAGCAGATCGGGGTTCGTGTGAAGAACCTGTATAAGCTAGATGTGGAAGACTATACTTCATTAAGCACTAAGGTGGAGAAAGTGCTGGTTGTGATGTTGATGAAATTTGGCACAAAATACTTGGTCATTTGCATCATAGTACCTTGAATATTATACAAAAAATAATCATTGGCCTCCGTGAAGGAGCACTTAAGTAGTAGGATGTATGCAAAGGATGTACATTACGGAAGTACATAAAATCCACTATGATGTTTATGGACCTTTCTCGACAACCTGCACTGTCAAACATAAGTATTTTGTCATTTTTATTGATGACTTCTCATGGAAGTGTTGGATCTTCTTTGTTTGGAATAAAGATGAGACATTCTCCAAGTTCGTAGAATTCAAGACACTAGTTGAAAAAGAAGCTAGCAAGAAGGTGAAGGCTCTATTGTGGTGGCTGAAGCACCCTCCAAAATTTTGGCCCACACTTAAATTTCAAAGCCCACTATGGATATTGTGATTGATTGTTCCTTAGCCAGTTATTGGTAAGTTGATGATGTCAAGCTCCCCTTTTCGATCTTAAGAATTGTTCATGCCTTTATCTTTACATAGAATGTGTCATCTTTGGGCATGCGGGTTATTGCTTGTCATGAAAAGGGAGGTTTGTTTTGCTTCAAGGGGAAATCTTTATGAGAATGTGTTTTCCTCACCACATAGACATGTTTCATACTCATTTCACACACTCTTGGATGAGTGTCACCTCTATCCCCCCAAAGTCTATCATTGGAGCCGCAGTTGTCGTAAGCTACCACAAAGGTTTTTGCATTAAGCAAAGTATGTGTTATATGTTCTAGTAGTCTATGTTGTATTGCTAAGTTTTCAACCGTGTTATCGTAGTCAATTTTTATCACTATTCACGTTAATTCCACTGATCCCACACTTAACCAAATTTCGAAGTTTCCTTAGCAACCTAGCCTAATCCAACTTTCTTGAACTATGCACTTCACATATGTAACCCTCAAGATTTTCCCTTTTCTGTTGGAACTTTGCAATTCGTAGAAATCCCATACACATGGAGACTATTAATATCATCCAAAATTAGTTGTAATGATGCAAAATGTAGGACCTGTGCAAATGTTTCGGCTCCTTGAAAGAGGTCATCAAAGGGATCGTTTTCACGAGTAAACTATTTGAATTTAACCATAGCGGTAAATTATTTAGCAACTTGATTTGGGTCATACTGTCTCCTTGGAACTCTGGCCAATTTTCGAGACGTAATAATCTCTACTTCTTTTACTACGTGCCCATAGTCATGTAGTGTGAAAGAATCACATTGTAACGGGAAGGCTATCCAAATGGCTTTCTTCTGTTCCCTCGGGCCTTTGGTTAAACCACCCTCCCCTGTTGTCTCATAAGTTATCTCTCTGGCCAATAACTTATCTGGAACATAATATGGGAGGACATGTGGAGCAATAATGCTCCCAAAAACTCTGATGTAAGTGAATGTTTCTTCACCAAACCATCTTGCGACTGGAAAGTTGTCTATCTTGGCCACTTCAGAAAGCTTGGATGTCATTCTATAAAAAATGGTTTTATGAATAGGCAACATAATACCCTAGCAGATTTTGTAAAAATGGGGATGGTGTTGGGATTCCCACAAGATTTTATGGTATACATGGATGGTGAGAGGGCTCTATACAACCCACTTCCAACCCATGTTTGTAAATTGAGAACAAAAACAAATGGCATCCATTGCATAAGCGCTCATATAAAAAGGAGGAAAAAATATTGAGGAAACGCTCCTCTTTCTCCTATATTTCGTAATAGTCATAACTAAATTGTCTAATAAAATCTGACTCCAATTCATAATTTTTGTGTTAACCGTTGGATCAATTAATGGAACCCAATCTATAGAAAATTTGGTGCTATCAACTTTACCAAAATAATCTACACATCATTGCGACTGGAAAATTATGTGGGGCAGAGAGGGATGTAATCATGTAGATACGAAATTTTTCCCATTTAAATTTTCCTCTGCCCAACCTCTGTGTTCGTGTAATGTCCAATGGGTCCTATTTCTTTTTGGCGAAATGCTCAAGTAAATCTTTGTCATAGAGCTTTTGAGGCTCTGGTAACTGATACATTTGGTGTAGATTGTCTAGTGTGAAAGACCCCATGACCTCATGTCTTGCATTTCTAAAGTTCTGTCTAAGATATTTACATTATCAACCACCCATTTTACCATATTTGTGTATGGTAATTTCTTAGGCCTTGCAGGTATTCTGTGTAAAAATGTACATGCTGCCTCAAAGTAAGAAGCATCAGATGGTACTTCAACATTTGTTTTTTCCTTTATTTCCAGTGGCCTAGGTTTCTCTTTTTCTAGTAGGTTATACATAGCTTCCCATGATGTGGTTCCTCCATCTTTGTTGCAGGTGGTATCGGAGAAGGGTGGCATCATGTCTGATTTCTCAGACGTAGTAGCTTTTCCCTTCTTCACCATCTTTTCAATCATTGTTTCCTTTGAAGGTTCCCTCGAACTAAGTAATGGATATTATCGGATAAACATAGAACGAAAATGACAAATAAAATGAAATGATTCAATTAATTCCTAAAGGTGACAAGGAAAAAGCTTTTATTCAAAAACGCAGATGAAAGTTATCAAATCACGTCGAGCCGTCTTAAACATAAATGCCATTAAAACTTATTAAATATGCACTAAGATCTTTTATTATGGCCTTGTTTATTCATTTAAGTCATCGCATCACAAACGTATAAGGAAAAACTTTAAGTTGATGAGTTTAAAGTGCGAAATGCCAATTATGCGATTGCGATAAAGATTCTCGCAATATCGCATTTTGCAATATGCATTATTTCGGAGTTGTTTATAATTTTGCGAGATGTGATGTGAGCGACGAACCTTTTATCGTTTAAAGCACACTTTTCATAAATGAATACTTACTGCATAAAGTGAACTTTTACTATGCGCTGGAATTAACCAAGGTTATAACAAGTATCACATACTTCCATCGGGTTCAGATCATATCACATTTCACAAACTTTATTAGTTCACAAGATTGGCCTTTGTGTAAGCGCCACGATGCGATGAGTGTTCGGCTTGTTATGTCGCAATATCAAGATTCGCATATTCCAAAGGTCTGTTTGTTTATGCTTTTTGTGAATGGCGATATACGATTACGATAGGTACTTTATTTTGCAAGAAAATCTCTAACCCTTAGTTTCAAAAAGTTTAATGATACCATAAGTTTATTACTGTGATCCCTTATCTTATTCCAATTCGCAAATCCTGGTTTGTTAATTAACCTTTGAAACTCATAAGCCGACGATATGCAATAAAGATATAATAGATAGTCATAAAGAGATTTGGCTTGATACCTTATATTATTTTATTTCTAACAATTCAAAAAGGAAGCGGCGTCTAAGTGCTAAGTTTTTCAGAGGATTTTTTATAAAGGGTCCCCATTTATCAATAATATATTAAATATTATATCAATAAATGAAACCTCAATAGTGTGAAATTTTCCCAAAAAATACCCAAAACTCATATTTGAGTATTAACTCAAATTTTATTGAAAAATTACCTCGTATAAAATAGTGAAAAGAGTAATTTCTTTGGTAGAAATTGGAACTAAACAGAACCCCTATCTCATTCTCATGGATCATATTATAATAATAAAATGAAAATCTAAAAAAGTAGAGTTGTTGTAAAATTGTTGAAAGAGGATTTTTTAGACAATTTGAGAACTGGAAAATCCCCTTTTCCTTTGTTTCTCCAATTTTTCTTTGTTTCTCCAATTTCATCAATTTGTTATTCCTAATTTTGATTTCTTCCAAAAAAAAAAAAAAACTCTATAAATAGATTAACCAAAACCTGATTCAAAGTATATCAAAATTGCAAAACAAAACCAAAAATCTAAAACTATAAGAAAAAAGACATTCAAATTAAAATCCAATCCAATTAATTACTAAAAATAAAATATATGCTCTCAATGGTTTCCTAAGATGGTATTCCTACCGAGAGGTTGATACGGAAATGAATTCATAATAGATAAAACTCCTCCAAATCCAATTTTCAAAAGAGACTTTCCCAAAGTTATTCCCATCAGAAATACTTTTCAAATGAGCCCTATTAGGCCATATGTGCGCGGAAGGATGGACATTAAAACCTTGGCCCCCTTAGTGACATTATGCCATGACTTTCGTGGCCAAAGATTTTAAAACGAGACTCGTAATCAAAAGTTTGGGGTTGATGCCCCGGGCTAAGAAAAGGTTCGGCAAAGATTTAAATTGTTAATAGCTAGAAAAATCTCCATCCAGATGCTTTTTAAGATGTGCTCCATAAGAAATCCATAAGATCTTCATGTGTCGGGATATGAAAACTTGACAGGAATATTTGACGTTACATAACGAAAAGATATCCATCCCATATAAATGTCTTGGTATGACTTGGTCAATGGAACAATGAAATATTCTCATGTATTTATTACATGTAGTTTTATGGCCCCTTTTTCAACATCGCTAATGGTTTATGAAGAATAACGAGGAAGGGTTATCCTAGCAATTGTTGTAAAGGGAACGGCCTAAGGAAGTAGTTTAAGAAAGAGTGGAATTGATAGTGAAAATGTGAGTTGCAACATTTGGAATAAAAATAAATATACGGTTAATAATTAAAACTGGTACTTAAAAACTTTGGTAAAACTAAAACATAGTTCCATGTATGATGTAACTACAAGATTTTGGATTAAAAAGAAATCACATATAATTATCATAACATATAACATAATATAAATGGAATTTTGGATTTAAAAAAAATAACATATAATTATCATGAAATGTGATAGTACATTAGTATCTTTTCCATCAATAATCCCTCTTCGTAAATCTTCCTTTAAATCTTGGAATTCAAAAGGCATCATAGATGGGGCAACATCTCTTCCAACTTCTCTCTACTCTTCAAAAAATTGTTTGAAAGTATGGCCACTTAAATCCATGTTGTCGCAGTGATTTGATGTTGTCAGAAATTTTAAGAGAGGTCTCAATTATTTATTTAACCCATAATAATTTCCAATATATGTCTCAAGACCAGCATCTAAACTAAGATTTAAATGTTCATGTGTTGTTGTTATATGTGTAGAAAAAATAACAAGTGCTTTGTCAATCGTTGTAATATCAACTGAACCATTTGGATTAGATGTTGATTTTACTGCTTGACCAACTACTTGAATATTTGAGATAGACCCATCTAACATTTCACATGAAGGTGGAAACTGAGGCCTATCAATTCCTTATTGGGACTCTTCAATATTTGTAGCAGGTGGTGGCAACAAGTTTAATTCTACCCTCAAACTTGAAAAACATGTCGAAATTGATGCTCCTGCTACAACTGAAGGACCACATGATCTTGATTCAAATGGAGTTGCCTTGCCTGTGCTTCTTTGATATTTTATGGATTGTCCTTCTAAATAGGTTTTTAGTAGGTTCAGGGCTTTAAAATTCTTGTGTCGTTCCGCTAGTGATATACCATATCAAGAGGATATATATTTGTACAACTGAAGTGGATCTAAAGGAGGCTTGGGTTCCTCCTAGTCTTGCTTATTGTACCAACATTCTAAATGATATGTTGATCATCACCATTTCTTTATCAGAATGAGGAAACTCTCTTTCACTATAAGCCTTGTTTGTTTACAACAAATGGAAATTCACGCATGAATATCCATATCAAGGTCCATATGAAGCAGACATGTAATAAAGAAGAGAAGCTAAATAAGGGATTGAGAGAATGTCATATGCACTCTTGTAAAACAAATAAACGGCAATTTAGAGGTGTTGTGTAAGCTAACAACCTCCTTTTTCCTGTTTGCAAGCACTGAACATGTATGTTACATCTTATGAGAGAAATGGGTGTATGTGGCCTCATATGCACACCATGATTCTGGCATCTTTTCTTCTATCTCAAATTATCATGTTGGTGTACTTTCAATTAAAAAAATCTATTACTTTCCCTTTCTCCTCCCTCTTCCCTTTGTATCTCTAGCATTGGGCTATCTTTGGAGAAAATAATTTTATGCTTCCTTTCTTATCACATCCATGGAGGTGGATGGCAATGATGTTAAGGAATTTCCAAGCTTGTCATGACTTCTAAAGGTGTATACCCCTCCTTTCCTACTGGTTGAGGATAAATTTGATGATGTTGAACAAAAGTAAAGGTGTACAGCCCACAATTTCTTCAAGGACTTCAATTGCTACATTCAATGATTTAACAATCGCACCTAATTCAATTTCTCCATTTCATTATGTAAAAATGAGAAATGAGGGTTAAAATTCTACTATCACCTTAGAATGTTTGGACTCCCATCAATAACATGGATCAAAATTAATTTTGATATGGTACCCAAAGAAAATCCTGGAAAACGTCTTGAGCAGGAGAAGTGATCAAAGACCACGAAGGCACTAGAGTGGAACCTTGCAAAATTATGTGTCTTATAATTACAAATTTTTATTGCTTTGATATATTCAAATCACTGAACTATCAATGCTAAAACATATTTCCAAGCTCATTATATACAAAGTTGTCACCGAAAAATTGTTTATGGCATTGCAAGTGTAAATGTGTGCTGTTTTTTTTTAATATTGATCTTGTTTTTGTTGATTTGGGGTAGCATCGGATGTGATCTAGCCATCAAAATTGGTGGAGAGGCTAAATCACATGAGGTATCCATGACCCAAAAATGGTTTGGGCATATTCTAACCGGTTTGGAAGATATTAAAATAATTAATATTTTTAATGAAAAATAAAATATTAATGGGTATTAATATAAAACTAGGTTAGAAGGTTCTCAAGAACATGGATCAAGACAAATATAATCTTAGTCGTTGATTAGAGATTTAATCTCGTCCGTTGAAGGATCAATCTAGTGTTGCAAAAACAAAATTTAAGAAGCTAGAATGTGAATGTTTTAAATTTGGTGACTTCAAGCTTAAACATTCTTCACAAACATTCTTCTTTTGATAGAATAAATCAGTATAAAACAAACAGAGCAATCAATGAATCCAATGAATGTTAAAGCATCCACTAACAATTTTGAAACTACTTTCACATTGATAATTCAACTCATTAAATACTTTGATTCAACTCTTACATACACATATACACACAGAGATCCCCTTGCCTTTAAATTGCAAGCCAACCATCATGAACAGTGATGCAACTTGCTTAGTTCTCCACCTGCTTCTACACCAGTCCAAACTGTTCTAAATAATTTATGGATTTATCTATATCAAATTCTTTCATAAACTTGGCAATGCAATCACTAACCTCAATGTTTTAATGCAACAAAAAATTCGATCAAAAATGATAATGTGATCCATAATGAAATAAGGAAAACATTCAGAATATGAAGAATGAAGTACATACATTTCTCAGCGCCATTTGTTTTCCAGCGTGCGTTTTTAAAATTCTAGCATTTAGGGCCCTCCATTATGTTAAGTGCCATTTGTTTTGCAGCGTGCATTTTTCAAATTCTGGCATTTAGGGCCCTCCATTATGTTATTTAGTTTAGTATTGACATTTTCACTTTGAAGGCGGATTTGGATTTCTAACTCCATTGTCTTACAAATATTTACAATTTCAACAACTTTGGGGTTAGACTCCATATTCCCTATGAACAACACAAATATCTACAATTTCAGCAACTTTGGGGTTAGCCTCCATATTCTCTGTGAACAACCTTTTCAAACCTGGACGATGATGGCATCAGTCTTGTGACACTATGGAATATAACATGGGGGGGAGCTTCATCATGAAGAGGAGTCATCTGTACAGATATTATAGAGGCCATTCAATCCTCAAATATTCCAAACTCTTTATCAATTGAACGAAACATAAACATACCTTCAAAGCATGCACTCACTTCTTATTTACTATTCCTCTTCTTTGAGTTATTTCCCAGTTTCACGAATTTTTTATACATTTTTTTTATTTCAACCGGAATATTGATGAGAACTTAGAACCACACCATTGACAACTATTGAAAGAATAGGAGGGTCTACTGTCTTGCTTTAAGAGACAAACACCACATTTCTATCATCACAATGATCTAAACTCTATGTGAGCAAAGGAGTAGTTTCCTTCTTTGTCATACTCTCTGTAAGCTTAAGTATATATTTCAAAAATATTTCAAATCCTCTCTCCAAGCCTTAATTATATATCAAAAATCTGACTTGAACCAACATTGAAGTATTGAAGTGACAGGTTTCCACATAAAAAATTTCTGCATCTATTTGGGTGGATAATTTTAGAAGAAGCACATCTATGCTCTGAGATTTAAGAAAATTACTTACAAGTCACCATTGTAACACTGGCTCTAGACTTTCAAGTCGAAGCTTTTGCATAGAATATTTGCATTGTTGGAACTACTACATCCCTACATGCAGACTCTTAGTTAGAGCATGGGACTGAATGCAAGATTCCTTTTGCATGTTGGAACTACTACACACCTACATGCAGACTCTTAGTTAGAGCATGGGATTGCATGCAAGATTCCTTTTGCATGATTTACTCCTTGATTTGCTCCTTCTTTAACTCCGCAACTGACTAGTTATCTCCGGAACTTGTTGTAGGTGTTCAGTCTTCTCATTGATTACCACTATAGTGCATTACCTTGGGATCTTCAGCTAGTAATGCTATATCATGAGCATTGTAACATATTTTCTAATAAATCATTCTTTTCTTCTTTTGATTTTCTTTTAGTATTTTTTCCTGCAAAGCTGTGTGTTCAACCTTTACTAGCTAGATTCATCTATGCAGATTTTCTAACACATTTACATGGTATCAGAGCCCATAGGTTGCTAGATAAAAGGCACACCAGTACTTTATTTTGTAGGTATTATAGCTTGGAGATCGAAGATTGAAAGAAAATTGGAGTCCCCCAAAGCATCGATCCTAACATCGTACAACTATCACAAATGGAAGGACCAAATGGCTCGATACCTTCGTCATAAAGGGTTGTACAAGATTACCATGTCTACAGAAGTGGAACCCACTTCAGCCATAGAGAAATCCAAGTACCTCAACCGTATGGATGAGGCCCACGGATCCATATGCATGTGCATCTCTCCAGAGTTGCAGTTTCATCTATCTGCCTGCAATACTCCCAATGAGATTTGGAAAAAGGTTGAAGATCTCTATGGGAAACAAGATGAGATGGAAGGACATCTGCTCAAAGTGGAGCTGCTGTAATTGGATCCGCGGAACTATGACAGAATTCAAGACTTATTCACCAAATATAATGATCTATTACTACAACTCAAGGGTTGTGGAATTGACAAATCCAAGGAGGAGAGTCACCAAGTTCTCTCTATTATGTCAAAGATCGGACCAGAATACTTCGTCTTTGTGTCTACATTTCATTCAATAAGGCTCGCAACAAGTAAATCCTACACTATGCCTTCTCTCAAAGACTTTATGAAGTCCCTTATTGTTTAGCAAGATAAACTCATTGGCATGGGGAAAATCAAACCTCCAAAAGCGCATGCACTTGCTGTGCATGATGGCAGCCACAATAAAAATCATAGATCTGATTCAAATCAAAAAAATCAACAGCAAAAAGACAAAGGAAAAGCACATTCCCATCCAAAGAAGGAAGGGTACACCAAGCCCTTCAATGACTCCTCCGGCTCAAGAAATGAGAAAGGGAAGAAAGGAAACAAATGCACCTACTATCAAAGAGGATTCCATCCAGAATCCTCTTGCATGAAGAAAAAAATTGACCAAATGGCAGAAATCCTTCAGAAGCACAACCTTGGGGACCACATTCCTCAAGGCGCAAAGAAGAAAACTGAGGATCTGCAGCACGGGAAAGTTAACAATTTTCATGCGTTAGTTGCAATTAATTCTTCTCCTGATGCATGGATTATAGATTCTGGTGCATCACATCATATGGCTGTTGCAAAGGAAGTCTATTCCTCTTTGGATGCATGCAAAGGACCTCCCATCCTCATGGGAGATGACTTGCCTATTGAGGTCACCGGAAAAGGTAGAGTGGAACTTTTACACAGAAGCTTTGAAGATATGTTTCATTTTCCAAAACTTTCGGTAAACCTACTTTCAGTTTATCAAATCACTCATTTCGGCACCGAAAAGAGAGTGGAATTCACTCCAGATGCAGTGAACATATATGATCTACATAGCAGCACCAAAATTGCAACCGGTGAGGTAAACAATGGAGCTAGACTGTATACATTTTCTGAATTTATTGAATCTGAATCCTCCTTATTGCTTACACATGTTGATGATAGTAGTAGGCTTTGGCAGGAGAGGTTTGGTCACTTAAATTACAGGTATATGCAGTAGCTAAGCAAGAATGAGATGGTGGAAGGCTTGCCAAATATTAGTTTCTCCAAAGGAGACTGTGAAGGGTGTGTTCTTGGCAAACATCCGAGAGAAAAGTTTGACACTGGCAAGACTCACAGAGCATCCTCTCCTCTAGATCTGATCCATAGTGATCTCATGGGGCCTTTTCCTCATCCTTCCATCAACAAAGCAAGGTATGTGCTTACATTTATTGATGATTTCTCACGATATACTTGGATGTATCTTTTCAGGAACAAATCTAAATTTTTTGAGCACTTTGAAGATTTCAAAGCACTAGTTGAAACACTATCAGAGAGAAAGATCAAAGCCCTTCGTACAGACAATGGGGGGGAATATGTTAACACAGCACTTCGGAACCTTTGCCTTCAGTCCGACATACAGTTGTAGTACACAGTTCCATACACTCCACAGCAGAACATAGTTGCTGAGAGAGAGTTGATCTCTCAAAGAGATGGCTTCCTGCATGTTGCATGCCAAGTCACTGCCTCATAAGCTCTAGGCCGAAGAACTTAATTGTGCTAACTACATCCAGAACAGATCTCCTCATAGGTCTGTCAAGGATTAGACCCCCTTTGAGGCTTGGAGCGACACTAAACCAGAGGTCACTCACCTACGTGTTTTCGGCTCTCAAGCATGGGCCCGGATCCCCTCTGAAAAGAGGAAATCTCTTGATCCACAGAGCATTGAGTGCATCTTTGTTAGATACCCTGATGGTGTGAAGGGATATCGACTTCTGATTCCCTCTACGGACAAGCTCATCATTGAGCGAAGTGTCAAATTTGAGGAAAGTTTCTCGCATGCACCTCAATCGCCGCATGCGGACACTTTTTATCTGCCTCATGTCCAAGATGATGACTTAGTGCACTGAGATGCATATACAGATCATGCAGATGCCGAGGAAGAGCATGCAGATGCAGAGACAGAGTCTTCATATACAAATCTAGTGCATGAAAATGATGATCCACATCCAAGCCCATATCGGGCTTCCAGCAGTGAATCATATTCCCCTGTCATAAATCAGAGAACAAGGAGCTTACGTGAGATATATGCACAAGACCAACCAGTTGCTAGAAATGGTCTTGTGGGGTATAATTCTGATCTGCATAGGACTAGCTTAGAGTTTATTGAGTCTCCTCTTGTCCTCACTGCCACTGAACCATCGCCCTCCTGGAATTTTCAATTGGTTCATTCTTCTGATCCACAGTCTTATGCTAAGGCTGTTGGGCATCCATCTTGGGAGTCCGCCATGGAGGAGGAGTATAACTCCCTCCTCAAGAACCAGACTTGGGATCTAGGCCCCCTTCCTTAAGGAAGGAAACTTTTCCGATGCAAATGGGTCTACAGGACCAAGAGTGCTACAGATGGGAAAATCACCAGATGAAAAGCAAGGCTAGTAGCCAAAGGCTTCCAACAAGTGCATGGCATTGATTATGATGAGACCTTTGCTCTAGTAGAAAAGATGGATTCCATACGCCTTACACTTAACATTGCGGCTGCCCAGTAGTGGGAAGTACATCAAATGGATGTGAAGAATGCCTTTCTTCACGGAGACCTATTTGAGGAGATCTACATGGAGCAGCCACATGGTTTCATTCAGGATTCATATTTTGTCTGCAGACTGAAGAAATATATCTACGGCCTTAAGCAAGCCCCGAGAGCTTGGTACATGAAGATGGATTCTTTTCTCTTATCACAAAACTTTGAAAGATGTAAATCTGATCCGAATGTTTGCATGCTTAGGACACATGATTCTCTTCTTATCTTAGTTTTGTATGTAGATGATCTCCTAATCACTGGCAGCTCAGCTTCAACCATTGCTACAGGCAAGAGGGCCTTGCATGATAGGTTCTTGATGATTGACATGGGTCCATTACACTTCTTCCTTGGTTTTGAGATTAGCCAGAATGCCACAGGCATCAAACTCTCTCAGGCTAAGTATGCACGGGATCTCCTCGAGAGATTTTACATGACTCACTGCAAGCCAGCACCCACTCCTTTTTTGTGTGGGGTCCGCCTTGAGGATGGAGGTGACACTCCATTAGTTGATAGCACTCTCTACCAACAACTAGTGGGGAGCTTATTGTACCTCACCCACTCCAAACCAGATCTCTCATATGCAGTAGGGGCAGTTTCCAGATACATGCAAGAACCACATGAGCTACACTGGAATGCTGCCAAGCACATCCTCCGATATGTGCATGGCATCATCACCTTCGGGATTCACTATGCAGCAGGCATTACATTGAATCTCCTTGGCTTCACAAATTCTGATTGGGTGGGAGACAACATTGATCACAAGTCCACCTCTGGATATTCACTCAGTCTAGGATCTGGCCTTATCTGTTGGTCGAGCAAGAAGCAGGCTGCTATTGCTCTCTCTTTAGCTGAGGCTGAGTACCGAGGAATATTCAACATCACCATTCAGGCTCTGTGACTACAACACTTCCTCACTGAGTTGGGCGTCCAGTTCCACCAGCCCATTGTCATCTGGTGTGACAACCAGAGCACTCTCAAATTTTGCAGGGATCCAGTACAGTAGTAGCAGACGAAGCACATAGAGATCCATATGCACTACATCAGAGACTTAGTACATGATCGGGTCATTGATTTGTAGTTCTTTCCTTCAGCAGAACAGACTGTAGACATCTTCACCAAGACATTCACTGAGCAGAAGTTTCGCTCTTTGCGCGATCGTCTTGGAGTGAAGGACACGATTGCTTAGCAACTATCTTTTTCTTCCTCTTTTCTTTTGATTACATTGTATTTTGAGGGGGGGTTTTTCCCACGAGGTTTTCCCTCTTTCCTCAATTTTAGTACAAGTTGGGACAAGGTTTTCCCTCTTTCCTCAATTTTAGTACAAGTTGGGTTTTCTCTCTTTCCTCAATTTTAGTACAAGTTGGGACGAGGTTTTCCCTCTTTCCTCAATTTTAGTACAAGTTGGGTGACCTTTGGCTTTAGTTCCCAGGGCCCATTTTCTATTTTTCCCCATAGTGGTGTTCAAGGGGGTGTTGGAACTACTACACACCTACATGCAAACTCTTAGTTAAAGCATGGGACTGCATGCAAGATTCCTTTTGCATGTTGGAACTACTACACACCTACATGCAGACTCTTAGAGCATGGGATTGCATGCAAGATTCTTTTTCCATGATTTACTCCTTGATTTGCTCATTCTTTAACTCCGCAACTGACTAGTTATCTCCGAAACTTGTTGTAAGTGTTGAGTCTTCTCATTGATCACCACTATAGTGCATTACCTTGGGATCTTCACCTAGTAATGCTATATCATGAACATTGTAAAATATTTTCTAATGAATCATTCTTTTTTTCTTTCGATTTTCTTTTAGTATTTTTGCTCTGCAAAGCTGTATGTTCAACCTTTACTAGCTAGATTCATCTGTGCAAGTTTTCTAACACATTTAGATGCACATATAAGTAAATTTTCTGTAACTTTTCTTCATATGAAAACTATGCGATGAGAATTTTAAAAATTCAGTCAAAAACCAAAGTAATATACTGAAGTAATAAACAGAAAATTTTAAGTTGACTTTCTTACCATGTCACTCATAAAAGAACATTATAAATGATCCCAACAGGAAAAAAAAAACATGTTCTATCTATTTTTCTCTCGAGTGCCCATAAAGCATTCCCATTATCAGTTGCAGGAAAAAGCGTATTCTGGTTAATTGCACGAATTTTTAGATGTTTCTCCATATATTAAGAGCACCGTTCATTGCAGTTTTCTTAACGGGAATTTTGAACATGCAGGAAAGTTGTTTCTGTTGGTTTTAATAAATGACTTTCTTCGTAAATTGACGGTACAATGGTGGGGCATGATTTAGCATTTGGGCTTTTGTTGCAGCCAGGCATGCAGGCGATAACACAGGATTTGTCGGACAGTAAATATCATTTCGATTCGGTGAAGAATCATCATCTTCCACCAGCCATGATTTCATTGACCAATCCATACTCCCGCTATAAACAAGAAAGCCCTTGGAATTGGAAACGTCAACAATGGGCACGATGGACTTTACTTGTCCACTATGGCCCGGGAACACCGCCAACAACGAATCGAATCCACAAATATGGTCCTCTCTCCATATATGTATCTTGTCGACCAACCAAAGGAGATTCTTAACCATGGCCAGACACAACACTGCAACCCTCTTAAAAAGGTCGACATGTTGCAGCATCGAATTCATCTAGATGGTTTTTTCTCGTTCCCACACATTAATAGCCCCGTCAGCCGATCCTGAGTAGAGAATCTCTCCCTCTGTGCACGTTCACTGCACGTCTACTGCAACAGATTGTTGGATGTTGAGAGTTTGTGTGAGAACATGCTTTGCATTTCCTACAATCAGATTTGGAGAAACATTGAGGAAAGAAAAGAAAATCAATTTGGACCTATGTCAATAAAAACAAAATAATAACTAGTTACATAGAGGATACTAAGGTTCAAATAACTTAGCAAGGGATAAGAGGATTAAATTTCTTATTTTTTCAAGATAGTCTAAGTAAAATAAATAAATTACTCAAAGGAACTTGAACGAGAATGTAAAAGGTAATTGTAACAGCCCCTGTTAAAAAATGCATTTAAATTTAAAAATATAAGACCATGGTAATGTAACACATATTCCAATTTGAATGGTGGGAAAAACATCCTAGTGGGGTGTCACTTCGGTTTATTATGGCTAAGGAAATTAACAAAGGAAATGAAAAAGACTTTGGGAAGACATGAGGCATTTATCGACATTTTATTTATGAAAATAAAGAAAATTAGGAGAAAATGAAGGTGAAAGTTCACAGGTTGCATGTGAGGATGAAATTAAAGAAAAATAATGGAAATTAAAGAAAAGAGAGGCCTCATTGATAAAAAGGCTTCTGAGGATCAGTGGGAAGGCTTGGTCAGTGTAGCTTTTTTTAGTTCAGTTTTGGAGCTCTCATTCTATTCTCTCTCTCACATACCCTTGGACACTTAGAGTTTTCTTTGAACACTCTTGGAGAGTGTGGCATACTTGGATCCTTGGAGAAAGAAGGTAAAGGAAGGTCAGGAAACTACAAGAGGACGTCGGGATTAGCAACTACAATGGTTTTTCCTTGCAGGTACCGAGTTGCATGTATTCTTTCCTCACTAGTTTTGGCATTCATGACATATGCATGTAGTTTATCGGTCACAATGTGTCATTGGCAAGGAGGATTGCCTCAATTGATAGTGGATTTTCCTAGCCTTTCCATTTCCAAGATAACCATGGTGTTATGGGTTCATTTTTTTTTCTTTTTCTGGATGGTTCTCATGTTTCCTTTAGCTTTGGTTGAGTTACTAGTTCCTAGAAGCCTTGGTTGGATAAATTCTTTGGAAGCCCTGTAACAACTTGCATAGAGTTACTAGTCTTAAAATCCTTGTTTGGAGAAATAATCTAGAAGCCCTTGGTGGGTTGAGTTACTAGTCCTAAAAGCCCTGTTTGGACAAACTGTTTGGAATCCCAACGATTGTTATGGGTTGAGTTACAAGTATTGGAAGTCTAGTTGGAACAAACACTCTAGAGCCCTAGAAGGCTAGGGCGGAGACCAATCTAGTGATGGTTTGTGATCTCTCAATAGGAGGTGGAATCATTATTTGATGGGTTGAGGTGGTTTGGTGTCTAGAAACCTTGGTTCTTTTTTTATGGATTTTTCCATGATATACCACATTCATGCTTGGAATATAGCACAGGAGTGATTACCTGAAGAGAGATTTAGCTCAGCCATGTCTATGGTCAAGTGGTACGTGGAAGTCCCTTGCTTGGTTGCATTTTTCATGTGGCAATAAAAGGTCTTTCATATGGTATTTATGGGTAAATATTCTTATTGTTATGTCTCTTATATGTTTTTTCTATGCTGAGCATCCTTGTTTTTTATATGTTGGTTATGAATGAGTTTTATGACTGTCATGATGTTTCGCTGACATTATGTTTTTACTTGTAAATGAATGAATAATGTATATATTTCTTAATAAATGAAATTACAGCTAATGCATTGAGGATTCAATGCTTCTTAGAGATTCTCAGATAAGTATGAGACCCCTATGCGCAGTTTTTCTATTAGGGCCTGTATCTTTAATTTTGTGACATGTTCGGCGAAAGACCTGTCATGGTTAATAGGGGTCTAGCCTAGTTCTTGTTGATTTTTTTGAAAATGCATCTTTGTCCTTTAGTGAAATTTCATTTCCAAAGGTGTCATTGAGTTTTGGGCAGTGACCTCAACTCTGAGCCTAAAAAAGTGGCACAAATCTCGAAGTCGCAGGCATAATACTAGGAAAAAACGTAATTAGAATCCCCCTTTCCCTTGTCGTGGAAGCTTCTAGAACCTCCCATATTCACCATTGTCCACATCAGAGGAGTGTCCAGGGGTTTGATGCAGTAAAATTTGCATTGGTTTCATGGGCTAGTTATCTGAGTGGTTGCATTAGCTCCTAGGAGTTTTGTCGTTGATATGGAAGGTTTGTGATGTGCTCTGCCGAGTCCACTTCCTTAACTAACACATAAGGATTCAAATCATATCATGGTAACTTCTTGTCACATGTTTACCCCAGTTGGCCATATACATGGGTAGATGTGGGAGGAGGGTGTTATAGAGTGGTATAAGAAACAACTCTTGTCATATCCTTTTTGATGCACAAGATAGTATTAAAGTGATGGGATTGTGCATCAAAAAGGATATTCAACCAGATGCCACAACAATGTTAACCAATGCTCATGTGTCCTTGGCAGGTCGTATGATGGTCGTGAACTTATTTAATTATGCTAATAAGTAATTTAGAGGGAAACATTAAATTTTAGTTAACATTTTATCGTTTAAGTCAGATTTTTATGATTAAAAAAATAAAATAACTATATTCATTTAAGTGTTATATATTCTCAAGCTTTTTCACGATAATAGATTTGTTTGTAACATATATAACATATACATATACATATACATATACATATACATATACATATCTATATATATATATATATATATATATATATATATATATATATATATATATATATATATATATATATATATATATATATATATCCGTAACATAATAGGTACAGGTGCGGTGAGCCGAGGGTACGCCGAAGTCCCTTCAATGCGCATCTCCTATTGAGGAGAGATGAAGGGCGAGGAGGGCCAAACAACGTGAGGGCCAAACAATGTGTACGCTCGCTATCAGGCGATTCGTGTTGGGTTTGATTTTCGTGTTTGTTTATCATTAATAAAAGTATTTTGTTAATAACACGTATTAAGCATTTTGTAATTGGTTCATAGTTTATTAAATTAAGTTAAAGGGATATTTAATGTATAAGATAGAAAGCTATTAAATCAATTGTTAATATACTGTAGGTTGTAGATTATTTATTGACTTCTATATATTAGCATATAATAATGTGATCATTTATGTGTTGTTTTGAATTATAGTTTATTTGTTTATTTTTTTGGAAATATTTGTCTTAACGGAAATGGTGACATCTATTTTTTTCTATTTTTTCTAAATATAGGCAAAATGGTTGTTTTATTTTATACACCAAAAACTAAAACCTAAAATTTAAAGCATGTGTAATAAAAAACTAAAACGTCAAAGAAAAAATAGAAATTAAACTAAAAACTAAAACCTAAACTTAAACCTAAAACTAAAACCTATATCTAGCCCTAAAAACCAAAATATGAAACTAAACTTACAACTAATAGTAAAAGCCTAAACCTACAACTAAGAAAATATAAAACTAAAACTAAATTAAGAGATATTATGAATTAACTATAGTAAAATGTTATTAAAATATCTTTTTATTGCGGAATCGTTTTAATATAAAATACTATTTTCTAATTTATATACCAAATAATAAAATATAAATTGGTTTACATTTTAGAAATTTTTAGGTAAAATATAATAAAAATCATAAATAATGTAAAGTTAAAATAAAATAATTAACAAAAGAAGAAGTTGTTTTTACTTGATAAATCAGATTTTAATAAAAAAACTAAAAAGAATAATTGGGGAAGAGGCAAAGGAGTGTGGATATCCTTGCTCACTAATTTCCATGTGTCCAACCTTATATTGTGTGGTAGGAGCTTTCTCTTAGATTTGTAGATGTGGAATTTGTTTGAGATTCAAACTTGGTGCATCTTTATTTGATACTTGGTTTTGGATTATATTTTTTTGTGGTTTTATATTTTTTATTCTTATGGAACATTTGAGATATCCAATCATCTTGTACGATTTGTAGTTATTTGACACTTGGTTTTAGATCTAGATTTTTTTTTTTTTTTTTTTTTTGTTTTATATTTTTTACTCTTATGCAACATTTGAGATATCCAATCATCTTGTACTAAGTTGTAGTAGAGGATTTGAATACGTCATTCTAGCTTATTGGGCTTAGAGGTGCTCTACAATGCGTATTAAATAGATGTGTAGGTGTTACCTGTAATGTAAGAAAGATTGTATGTCAACAAAATTTAAATATTTTAGTTTAATTTAATTTTATAACACTTTTTCAATTAAATCTAAAATAAAAAGGTATGCGGGAGATGTAGTAGTGTAAAATTTTTATTCCTTAGTCATATTTAATTTTAGTAATAATCACATAAGAACTTAGTTCTTATAGTAAACTTACAATATAACAATATTCTTAACCATGTATATTCAATCAATTTTTACTATAGATAATATTAACATGAAAATAGGTTATTATACAATACCATGGGCCAATACCATGGCATATTAAAAACACATGCCCAGGAACCATAGCTCATTTCAAAATTAAACTATTTTATATATTTTTTAATTTATTTTTATCCTATACCTTCTAAATTAGCTTTTGAAAGAAAATAATGGCAAGGGGAGAACGTTGGAGTGACCTAACATTTTGACTTTTGGTAAAAATAATAAATTAAAATTAAATTAAATTAAAAAATAAAATAAAATAAAAAAATAATAATTATAACTATCAATACAATGTTTTGACTTGGTGAAATCCCATAAAACTAAAAGTAAAAATGAAATTAAAAAAAAATAATCAATATGAAAAAGATGTTATAACATAATGCTTTTGACTAAGTAAATTACATAAAAATAAAAATAAAATTAAAGAAAATGATTAATATAATGTAATGTAAGCATTTTAAGTATGTCAAAATAAAATAATAAAATAAAAATAACCTTATAAAGATTAAATAAAAATGGTCCATGGTATTCATGTGGAATATAGCATATTTAAAGGACGAAATTAAGCAAGCTTAGATCTATTTTAACTCAAGATTTTAGATTTGTAGATGTGGAATTTTGTTTGAGATTCAAAGTTAGTGCATATTTATTTCACACTTGGTTTCAGGTCTAGGCTTTTTGTTGTGGTTTCATATTTTTTTAATCTTATTCAACATTTGAGATAGCCAGACATCTTGTTCTAAGTTGTGGTAGAGGATTTGAATACATGGTTTTGGCTTATTTGGGTGAGAGGTGTTTTACAACCACTATGAGAGAGAGGGAGAGAGTAGATGTTACGTGTAATGTAAGAAATATTGTATGTCTACAATTTTTTAAATATTTTAGTTTAATTTAATTTTATAACACTTTTTAAATTAAATCTAAAATAAAAAGGTATGTCGTCAATGAAAAAAATTTATTTCATAGCCATATTTAATTTTAATAATAAGCACATGAAAATGAACTTCTTATAGTAAACTTATAATATAACAAGATTCTTAACCATGTATGTTCACCCAACTTTTACTATCGACAATATTAACATGCAAATAGGTTATTATACAATACGATGGACCAATACCATGACATATTAAAACCACATGCCCAAGAACCATAACTAATTTCAAAATCAAAATATTTTATATATATTTTTATTTATTTTTATCCTATATCTTCTAAATTAAATCTGAAAGAAAATATGCACTGGGAGATGTTGGAGTGCCCTAAACATTTTGACTCGGTTGAAATTTAATTACATAAAAATAAACTATATTAAAAATAAAATAAATAATAATTATAACTATCAATACCGTATTTCGATTTCGAGAAATTGCACAAAAAAACAATTAAAAAGATTTTATAATGTAATGCTTTTGACGAATTTTAATTACATAAAAATTAAATTTAAATTAAGAAAATAATTATTATAATGTAATGTAAATTTTTAATATGTCAAAGATGTAAAAGGTTAAAAATAAAAATTTAAAAAATAAAAATAACCTTATAAAATAAATAAATATAGCTCATGGTATTCATGTGGAATATGGCATATTTAAAAGAGGAAATTAAACCAACCTAGATCTAATTTAACTCCGGATCTAAGAAGTACCTAGGAGGATCAAATCTCTTGACATAGAAACTTCTTTAGAGCTAAGAGAGATTTAATCCCTCTTGGCAGCTGGTAGATCTAATGTTAAGATGGGTATAGGCTAGTCTCTAATATAATCTAATTATAGGCTTGTCTCTAAATATATTTCTTAATAAATATTTTCTATTAGAGTATATTTTCTACATTTCTTTTAAAAAAAATAAAATTAGAGATAGGAAAATAATTTTTTTGTGTTTCTATTCCTTTTTAGAATATTTTGTGTTTCTATCATTTTTTAGAATATTATACTACCATTTGTATATCTTTATTGAATGTATGGAAAACCTATCATGTAATAAAAATAACATAGAATAGATTATTCATTTGTTGCTTTAAATATTACTCTTTTAACATGGAATTTGTGTTTGTGTTAAAGCAACAACATAGGAATGTTTTCCTGGCTCTTAGAATCTCTATTTGATTTAGTGTTTTTCAGGATTTCTCATGTATTCTAGCTGGGTGGTTCAAAGAAAAAATGGTTTTAGAATTTGTAAAGATTTTGGTGTTGAAATTATAATTTGTATGGTAAAAAATGAGAAAATATTTTATTTAATTTTTTTTGAAGGAATATATATTGTGTCTAAATTCTCATAGTGTAAAAATGTTTGTATCTAAGAAATATATTATTTAATAAAATTTTGCTTACATCTATTTTAATTGAGGATCTACCAAAAATTTTGACGGATGAAATATTTTTTGGAGTTACTTAGAGAAATTTAAATCCTCTTCATTAAGAGATATCTAGATTAATAATATATCATTTACATTATTGAAGATAAATATAAAAGCAAAAAAACTTTTAGTATCAAATTTATAATTCCTCATTTACATTGTTGAAAATGACTCCACTACTCAGCTATTATAATCTAATTACTTTAGAATATTTGCAAACTGGTACATTTAATAGATCAATAATACCAATGTTTTTAAGAATTTGTAATTGGAAAAAATTGAAGTATATATATATATATATAGTAAAAACATAAAAGCAATTAATGAATATAAATGTACAATTTTTTACTCACTCGATCTCATTAGCTACAAATCACTTGACATAGATGCTTTGAATAGAAACATTAGATACAAAGGTACTGAACAATCCACAAATTATTTTAAGAGATATAGACTCTTCCTTATTCATGACCATGGTCCTTGAAAATTTCCATGAATTGGAGGAATGAGAAGGGAACAAAGCAACATATAAAACAATAAAAAAGGCATATGAATAAAAGAAATACTAGATTAAAGAAACAAAATATAGGGATATTGTTACACACAAAGGGAAACAAAAGGCAACTATAGATTCTTTTAAGTTACATATATTTTATGTTTCTAAGTTTATCAAAATAATTTATACTTTTTATAAGTACACATGACATGACCACATATATTTATGGATGAAGATATGTGAGTTTCCTTCTAAGAAAGATATTTGTCTATGACAAACACAATTTTGGAATTATGTTTAGTAACAAGTGAGGAGGAGAATTTAGGGAACTATTAAGGTAACTAAAAGAAACGATCTTATTCCAATTGAGGTAATGGGTGCAATCTGGATAACACATGGAGAAATAGAAGATATTTAAATTTAATATTCTATTCTTTGTTTTTAAAATGAAAACGAGTTCATCTACCTTTCATATCAAATCTTTGGTGGTGTACAAGAGGAAGACAATTCTGTTGAAATCAAACCTTTTATTCCAAATCTGAGTTGTTCAAAACAGGTGTTGCTACCCAAGATAACATTTTTCCAGGACGAAAAAGCTAGATATTGTATTATATGAGAGATATAAAAAGGCAATATGTTTACATCAAAAGATGACCCATAGCTCTGGATCAAAATAGATACAGCATGGAAGCACAATCCAGAAAACAAAAGGATTCCTGCCAAGATAGACATATCAAGGAGATACCCATCTATATAATGATCCAAGATCATAGAGGGCATAGATCAAAAATAGAAATCGACTAGCAGAAGCAAACCATAAACATGAGCATACATAGGAAGAGGAATCTGCTGAGAAAAGATCAGGAAGCAACACCATAATACCATAATGAGCCAAGGAGAAGCTTGTGAGACAAGCTTACACAAACTAGAAGTCAGGGAGAGAAAATTCTTGGATAAAAAAGATTTCCCCTTCAGAAAAGACCTGCAAAAACCAAAAACCTAGAGCTGATTGAAGACCCATTTTTGACAGAGAGTCAGCCTGCAAATTTTTATCCCTACTGATATGGTGAATTGAGCCTGCAACCAAACATCCCCAGAAGAAACTGATCCTATCCATCCAGCCAACAAGGTGAGGCATTAATATATAACTATTTCTTGAGACGAAATCCACCATAACTTTTGAATCTCCAAAAATAGAGACATCCTGAATATCAAGAAAGAGACAAAATTTTAACAGGCCAGTGAGAGCCATAGCCTTCTCTTTGCTATTGGAGCCTTTCCCCCCATTCCAGTGAATGGAAAAATGTGTGTTTTCGTTAACCATAATGAGAAGTCCATAACCACAAGAGCCTTTCTGTTCAGCACCGTCGAAGAACGGCTTAGGGAAAGATGAGAGCTCCTTTGATAGATCTGCACAGGCATCCTTTTTTTTCTTGAGAGGCTTCGCGGAAGGGCTTCAAAGGAAGTGACAATATTAAAGAAGATTTCCGAGAAAGGATATTTGATGCCATTAAAAATAGTCTTGTTACGCCAGTTCCAAATGATCCACAGAGAAATAATAAAGATCCTTCTCCATGATTCCTTCTGCTCGTTGCATGATAGAAACGCTTCAATAATTGAAGCATGTGTCTTATGCTGGATTTCATAACATATCTCCAAAGCCTAGCATAATTGTTGCGATTTTTTGCATTCAAAAAATAAGTGAACGTTATTTTCCCCCTCTATCCTGCATAAAGAACATAGACCTGACCCGTGTCATCCTCTTTTCATTAAATTTTCCTAGGTTAAATTCTTGTTGTGGAAAGATAGCCAAGCGAATCAAATCATTTTTGAAGGGAAACGATCCTTCCAGAAAATTCGAGGGAATACAGAATTGCGTGCAAGAAGCTTTGAGCCAATAAAATGTTGATATACATCTTTAACGCGGACTATATTCATATCTTTTGAAAGATTCCAGATAAGATAATCAGAATCCATTGATCGAAAAATGCCACAGTTTCTAAGGCCCGACCTGATGCATTACCATTGAAGAGTGATCGCTTGAGGCATTTCCAGAACATCTGCATCTTTCCCTAGAGGAATGGATCCCTGCCAGCGAGCAATCAAACTGTCCCAAAAGAAAAGACCTCTTCTATGAAAGAATTTCAATAAAGATTCAGGTACATTGACCTCCTCAGCGCCACCCAGGAACTGATCCTTTCCAATAAGGATCTTACTACCAGATTAAAAACGCCAAATTAAGTTCTTCAAAAAATAATTTTCTATCTTGCGAAATATGAGCCAAATTGAAGAACCATATGAGGTGTCGATATTTCCTTTTCTGAACCAGAATGGTAAGTCCTTCCTTCCTAAGTATTTCGTCTAAATAGTGATACTCCATGGACCTTCTCCATGAATTTCTCTCCACGGCAACTTGCATAAAAGAGCCTTTTAGAAAGTGCGCATATCGAGCAAACCCCAACCTCCCATACTCTTTGGCAATGAGATACTGGATAGCTTTGAGAGATGGAATTTCCTTCTTTCCGCTTGACCACACCAAATGAAGTTAGCTGTTACCCTATTCATGCTTTTAATAATACTCGTTGGAAGAAAATATAAATGCGCCCAGTAAACCGCGAGTTGATTTAATACTGATTATGCCAGGATCACTCTTCCCACCAGAGAGAGGCATATGTATTCCCAAGCTAAAATCCTCCTATAGAATCTATCCAGGATCCATTGCCAATCTGTTTTTGAGTAACCATATGCTTTTATCTGAAAACCCAAATATTTGATACCACAACTGATGGATTGCGCTTTAATTCCAAAAAGATCATATAACCATGCAACATCATCCTGATTTATATCATTGTGATAGATTGTTGACTTCTCATTGTTAACTTGCAAACCCGTAGCCTTTTGGAAATTTTTTATGATTTCATAGAAGCATATCCAGGTGAACCTGCAAAATAGTCCAAATAAAATGATATCATCTACAAATAAATTGTGGGAGATTGAGTTATTTCTACAGATTTTCAGGGGACGGCACATGTTTTCCTTGACAGCCTTATTGATATGCAGGCTAAGAGAGTTCATTGCCAGAATAAATAAAAGCGGTGAGAGGGGGCATCCTTGACGAAGACCCCTAGCCGCACGGAAAAAAGGAGATGGAATCCCATTGATGATGATCGAATAGTCCACCATTTCAATGCAGGCCATGATCCAGTTGATCATGTTGGATCTCAATCCAATCTTTGCGAGTAAACACCTAATGAAGCCCCAATCCAGGCAGTCGTATGCCTTCCAGAGATCGATCTTGAGGATAACTACATCAAATTTTTTAGAATGAATAGCATACAGACCTTCTTGAGTACTTGCAACTGCATCATGAATGTTTCTTCCTTTTAGAAAACTGTGTTGTTCCTTTGTTAGGAACTCTGAAAAAACTCCTTTGATTCTCTCTCCTATGATCTTCGATACAATCTTGAAGGAGATGTTACAAAGAGAAATCAGCCTAAAGTCCTTGAAAGATTGAGCATCTCCCTTTTTAGGAATGAGCGCTATATTAGTGGAGGAGATTTTTTGATTGATACTACCCGACATTCTGGAACCCTTTACCATCCTCAACTCATCAACTTTGATAAGATCAAAAAAGTGAATGAAAAAATCTATCGTCCAGCCATCTGGACTGGGGCTTTTGTCCCTTTTAAAGGATTTCATAGTTACGAGCAGCTCCTCCTCTGAAACTAGCTAGAATATTTGTTCATTTAAATCACCATCAAACATCCATGGGAACAGATCAATTCCCCATAGAATATCCTGGATTTTGCATTCTTTAGATCTTTTATACTGATTTTTGAAAATTCCACCGCCTCATTTGTTATATCCTATTGGGAATATAGGAAGCCCCCTTTTCTGTCACTGATTTTCCATATAGAATTCTTTTCTCGTCTGGAATTGGCGAAATTATGGAAAAAAATTGAATTCATGTCTCCTTCTTTCATCCATATCACTCTACTCTTTAACCTCCAGAAAGCTTCTTCTTGTTCCAAAATCTTCATTTTTTTCTTTTGAAGATCCTTTATGCGACATCTCATTTCAAAAGATAAGGTATTAGAAACCATGGATTCCGCGGCACTGTCTAGCTCCTTTTGAATTTCCCGTAGGTCTTTTTTAATCGCTTTCCTTTTTGGAACTACCACTCTTTTACTACTTGATTCCATTTTATCCCTGAAAGTCATTAAAATAGGAAAAGATTTCGGAGACGACATCTCATTCCAAGCTTTTAAAATGATGTCATTAAACTTTGGATCTTCTAAACATGTTTTGTTGAATTTAAAAGAGTAGCCTTTTCTAAACCCCTTTTCCCTCCATCCTAGTATAATCGGTCTATGATCAGAAATGAAGACATTCTTGATTGTTGAAAAAGGCATGCCCAGAATGTCGATTAGACTAACATGAAGAATAAATCTGTCAATTCTCTTGGTAATATAAGCCTTCTCGACCCTTCCATTTTCCTATGTAGGGAGAAATTTGGGAGGGAGAATGTCAACAAAATTTCTGCTTAGAAGCTCATTTTTAATTCTGTCAGCAATAGGATCCTGTTTCTTATTGATGCCCTAGATTTCATCCATATTAAGCATGATATTTAGGTCACCTGTAGTCAATAAAAATTCAACATCAAAAATTTCTGAAGCAAAGAGACTTTCCCAGAAAGATGATATGTTCTTGTAGGGAGCATATATATTCATAATATTTATAGGACATTTATGCCCCCTTATTTGAGCCGATATGAGGATGCCCGCGAGACAACTATAAGTTTTTGCACTAATCTAGTGTGGATCCCATAACACCGCTAAACTGCCAGATAGGCCGTTATCTTCCATAGCAAAAATGTGCCAAAGGGGAAACATTTTCCTGAAATAAGAAACTGTTACAGAAGTAGCATGCATGGTCTCTTGAATTAAGATGATTTTGGGTCTTGCCGACAAAAATAAATTCTTTAAGGCCAAAAATTTTAGGTATGCTCCCTGACCTCTAATGTTCACTGATAAGATGAAATTCATTTCAAAGGCGATCCGGCCATGCTTGCTCTAAGAGGCCTTTCTTCAGTCATATCAATGATTGGAATGTCGATCAGGAAAAGATTACTGATTCCTCTGCCTGCACCCACTCCCCTCCCCCTGAAATGCCTACTCCCCTATTATTCTTTCTCCTCACCGTAATATTACTTGCAGAATTAGGGCTAATCTTTGGAGAGCTACGATTTCTGGGCTTATGAACTGTGAGCGGCCTGAGTTCTAGAGATTTTTTGGATAAAAGGTAGTCTAGATCACTACTGATCGAGTTTGTAGGCAATGAATTAGGAGAGTTAACAGGGGTAGGAGCAATCATCGGTTCTTTTCCTTTTCCAGCTGGTGAATTCTCCTTTTTAGGGGACGACGATGATGAATGAATATGGAGGACTTCCTTGCTTATTACGGGCCGAGTAATAGGAAGAGGATTAGGGACTGCATGATCAGAGGACGGTTGCAAAGGAGATTTTGGAGGACGGGGAATTTCATAATCAGAGGCGGTCTCCAGAGGGGGCATCGAAGGAGAAATTCTATACATGGGATCCGAGTCTTTGAGCGGCAGGGGAGATTTCAGATAGTCATCATTTAATTCCTTATGATGAACAGATGGAGACTGGGTTTTTGGAGATGTTGATTTCTCCGATTCTAGGGAAGAGGCTTTTAATATATGAGACTTTTCCGCGAATTTGGTTAAACCATGATGTTTTCGGCTTTTAATAGAACATCGCATGCAATTCTTGATAAGGTGACCAGTGTGATGGCAAGCTGCGCACCTAAAGGGCACAACCCAGAAATCTAGCCTTTGTCTAATATTTTGCTCTTTCCAACAAATATCAATGTGTTCCGGAAAACCTCCTCTGAAGGATTTTTCTATCAGTATCCAGGCCATTCTTTTGTCTTTCTCCCCTAAGCACCATGGATCAATATAAACACACCTGCCTATAGCATTTCCAATTTTTGTTAAAGTCTCCTTCAACCATAATTCCATAGGCAAACCAGAAAGTTTAACCCATATCAAGTTATTAAAAGGAATGTTTTTTAGAGGGTTATAACCCAAGTACCATCTATGTAAGGCTAGAAAGCTTCGACCATAAACCCATTGTTGATTCAGAATGGTTTCCAGGTCAACCACACTAAGAAATTGAAAGCAATACCACTCCTTTAATAACCTGGCCACGATCGGAACATATTCTATTAATGGCTTCCATCGCAATTCAAGCCAGTTTCTCATTTTTTGGTCATCCATCTCTGGGAAATGCCATCGGCCTACCAGTGCATTATCTTGAAGTCTTCCTATGCGGTCTTCCAGGTGGACGCTGTCAATTTTTATGGCTGCAGGAGGAGGAATAGATTTAATAGGCTTTTGACTCTTTCTTGAGCAATCTATGTCATATGCCCTTCCTTTTAGCTCTTTCTCAAATATATTATCTCCTTGAGGGCCCGAAGGATGAATCATCATATCATCCAATGTGGACTGCCAATCATTAGAGAGCTTAGCATTGTCATGGACGGACTCCGTCTGGATGGCCGCGTGGACCATTGGCTCCATGGCAGATGTGTCCGACGGACACTCCATTCATAAATAGAACACCTAATCCTTATCTCATAAGTACTGGAGGAAATCCAAGGAGGATGTGAATTGGGCATTGCAAACAGACAGGACAGGGGATGTCTGAACAAAATTCCTGGAGAGAGAAAGATCAAATACCTCTCGGCTGACCAAAGTACATGCTAAAGGAAACCTCGAGAAACAAAAGGCACTTTCTCAAAAGGGATAGTTTTCAACTACTAGGCCATTTGTCCCCCTATTAATAGACGGATGACAATATCATGAGCTGGATTGCGTCATAAAGGAGAGATATTTGAAGAATGACGGCTCCATTTGATTCAAGAATTTACTCTCGTCCTAAAATAGAATTAAATGTCTTGAAAAGAAATAGATAAGGATCTAGATTGATCTACCTGATAAAGTCCTGAAAAGTAATGGGAATTCAAGCCTTGTACCAAATACTAGAATTCGGCAACCTAGGGAGAAACCAGACTGGGAAAACCAGGGATTTTTTATAGGAGAGAAGCAGGAGCCGAAGACTCTACTGCAATTTGGAGGACTTTCGAAACTTGAATCTGAATTTTAACTTAGAAATCCAATTGCTCTCCCCTAAACATAGAATAGATCCTCATGAAACTTCTTCGGGGCAAACTATACAACAACAGAAAAATTCACATACACACCACCATGGTCCCATCTTAAAAGGAAAGTCTGTGCATGGCTTTGAGATGACACAAAAATTTTGAAATCTTAAAACCTGAACCCATGACCAGCAGGAGAATGGCTTTTCAGAGATGAGAAGAGTTACATATACTAGAGAATAAGGAACGCTTTTCTTCTACAAACGAACAATATTTTTTGGAATAAAATTCATGTATTTCTTTAGTAAACGATAATCACATCCAGAATTTGCTAATTCTTGTAAGTTGCTTCTTTCCTTTTAATCTAAAACCATTTAAAAACAATAAAAACATAATAAAAGATCAGAAGTCCAACCTGGAGATACAAACGATCCGAAGCCGAGGTGCATTCGGTAAAACAAAGAGGATGTCTCAGTCTTAAATAGTTGAAACCATAAACAGATAAAACTGAGGGGATAAGCTCACCACTGCATCTTGAGGACGCAGGGAGAAGGCAGTAAATATCAGGGGACATAAGAGATTTGAGTCAGGCTGGCTAGAAAATGAGAAAAAGAGCTAAACCTTCGAGTAATCGAGCTCTTTTAAGGACTGGGAGAAAGACATGCAGATCTAGATTCAATAGATGTCATCTGGTGAGAATGCATGAGAAGTGGACTCCATAGAAAATATGGCACAAGGAGGCGATCTGGGATAATGAGCTCTTGTGTAGGATCGTTGTTACGCACATGAATTAAGTTTATAGCCTGTCATACCACTAAAACCGACTCTGGTTGGCTGCCATTACCTGTACACCTCTGCTCAGCCGTCGCGATCCCCGCACTACTATCGTTACCCAAGATAACATATCATACCAAATAATTGAGTATGAACACATGAAAGCCCCATCACAACATAGCAAGGAGGTAGCTAAGAAAAGAGAAACATATTGAGGTTTTCTATCTTCCCAAACTGAAGAACCCACTAAATTCTGCAAAGATATGGAGTCTCAAATCCGGTTGCCAAGAGGCTGTTAGAACATTCGTTTTAATCGATTTTATGGTCGAAGTGGAGAAAAATCAGTTCGATAACTAATTTGGGAGCCTTTTAAAATATCTTAATTAAAAATTACTATCGTGACATTAAATAACTTTGTTATATTCTATAAATTGGGAAACACAAAGAGAATCTCAAGAACAAAATAATTTTGAAATTATTTTGAAATGCTCATCCATGTCCATATATACAAATATAAAATTATTGTGGGCAGCTCCCATATTTGGAAGTTGGAAGAAGCAAAACTTTGTGGGAGGTGGAGGGCGAAATACAACTATTAGCCGTGGCTGTATTTTTGTCTGAACATTGGTGGCCATGGCATGTTTCCTTTTGTGAATCCACACTTTGAGAACATGTCAACTTACACCAACTGCATCCTCATGTTTTTGCCATCTCCACTCCATACTCTACGCTCGTCCTTCTTGTGCATGAACTCTGATCTGAATCGCTTCAAGGTTCTTCCCACTATTACTCTTATGAGGTTACAAATGCACCCTTTTTTTAATTTTGAAAAATTATATTGCGAGGTTACAAATGCAGCTTTTCTTTTAATTTTGAAAAATTTAGGGTATAACCTTTGGGTTTATATTTTTTGAGCAATTTTCAAAACTTATAAATTTTTACTTTTTCTCATAATTAGAAAATGACTAATTATCAAATTATTTTATAGTATTAGATTATAATAAATTATTATAATTTTTCATGTCTTTATAAAATTATAAGTCTATAAAATTTGGAATAAATTTCCATTCTACACTTTTTATACCAATTTTTATAAGCTTTTTAATAAGCTTTTTTCTTTAACATTTTCAATACTCTTTATATTATTATTAAATAGCATCACCACAATAGCGTGACAAAGATATTCTACATTTTATATACCAATGTTTATAAACTTTTTAATAGGCTTCTATCTTTAACATTTTCAATACTCTTTATATTATTATTAATGAACATCACCACAATAATGTGCCAAAGAGATGCTCCAATGAGCCTATGGTAGCCTCTTGGAACTAGAATGGGAGAAGATTCAAACTTGAGATTGACTTTTGAACACAATCAACACTTTGTTTGGACTTCCATAAAGCAATCATGAAATACCTACATAACAACAAGATATTTCATAGTAATGATGAAATACCTACATAACAAGACACTTTCCTTCTCTTCAAATATGGGAAAAGTTTTTACCTCTCCTTTCAAGATGCAGAATGTTTTGTGTCACATACAGAGTTAAAACACGAACTCGTCTCTTACTCTCACTCCCTATTAATGGATCCCACTTCAAATAAATTTGTAGATATTCAAGGAATTACATCTCATATCCCAAAATTAATTCATTTGATGTAGAATGAAGCCATGATGCAAGAAGTATCACTTGTAGAGATGGATGATGCAATGATGGCGATGTTAAATAGTTAAGGATTGGAACCTTATAAAAGTTTGCAAACAATCCTTCCAAAATAAACCAAATTAATATATATATATATATATATATAATATATATATATATATAGTATTTATATATATAATATATATATTATATTATAATATATATATATATTGAAATAAGGCAAAAACTCTTAAAAAATGTGGAAAAAATCCTTGGACCCCACAAAGTCTCTCCAAATAAGATCTTCACTTCTTCTTCCTGAGCTATGAACCTTATAATTTCTTATTTTCTTTTCTTATTTGAACAAGTCTGAATTTTCTTGACCATATTAATTGAGATGCTCCTTCTCACATGTAAATTATAGTGTATTCGAGACATAGACTAGGTCGACCTTTCCATTGGCTCGCTCGACTTACCAACTAGCCAGACTTGCTTTTGCAATTGGAAAAATATATAGTGAATATTCTAAAAATAATTACATCTCAATCGTGAGGAGGTGGATGGAGTGCCTTATATAATTAGAAAGTTCACGGGAAAAAAAATTCTAGCCATGTATGTTTTCCTTCCATTTGAGCTAGGTCAATGGAGCAAGAATGCATTCAAAGGTAGGGTATCCAAATGGGGCATCATAAATACAAAAACAATATTTCAAACTATGCTATTTAGATATGTAACTTTATATTTTCATTTGGATAAACCTCGGCATCAATGAAAACATCTTTGAATAAACATTGGGTAATGTTCATCACAATCAAATATTAAGCTATGATTCTCACATTATGATGAAACTAAATTCCAATCTCTTTGCAAGACAAGGAAATGTTTGTCACATCGTGAAGTTACGTAACATCATCTATTACAAACAAACACACATACATAACATTATCCATTACAAACACACACATACATATGCATCATATAATGTAGGAATGCATTTTAAAAAATAGTATTAAAATAAAAGTAATCGCTAAACATAAATAAAAATTTCAATATGAACATTCTATATATAAATACATAAAAATAGGGAAAATTTTCTCATAACGACAGAAGTTCCTTTTCGAACCCAGTAGAATAAATATGCATAACTCCTCCGTGAATTTACATGTGTCTTTTAAAAAATGTATTTCAATACATGTCATGAATACAATACTTCAATCACTATATTAATTAAATTAATTTTATATCAAATTTATATATAGAGAAATTGAAAGAGAATTTCATTGAAAATAGAATATCCTATTTCATTTATGGATGCTTTAACCATAACAATATAGGTAGAAGGGGTGTAAATTATTTATTATTCAACAAGAATTGTATGCATGTTATTTAAAGAAATATTAATAAAACCAAATTCTTTTGTTTGGTTGATAAGTGGGTGATTCCTGAAAATCACTCTTACCCTATCGCTGAGAGGCCACGACTCAGGGGTGTCTAAGCCGTCAAAGTCACCTAGGGATCGCACCCGGCCTAAGCCACACCAGTGAGAACCATGGTGGATTTTTTGGTATTAGCGAGACTAGAACCAGTGACCTTTTCTAACAGAGCACCTTAACAGCATGCTCCTTCATTGAATGTTCTAAATCTCTTTGATATTAATAAAACCAAATTCAATTCGAATTAAAATATTTAAATTTCTAACTTAAGTAAAATACTGCAAGATTCAATACATATATACATGAATGTGTACATATAAATAAATTGAAAGTGAAATGACTAGTATAATTAAAACATTTCGAGGGAGAAATGTCAACCATTCCATGTTCGAAATGTAATTGAGACACACATGCACACATAGAAATATGAAAATTGGAAGTCACAATTTGTTAGGTATCTATAAAGATAAATCATTCAAATAAGAAGATATTTTTTAATTTCTTTTCCAATTTGAAAAAAACTTTTAGCATTTGATCCCTCTCAATGGAAAATAAATTCCAAAATAAATAGATCCCATGATAACCATGGCTGACCATTTCACGATGGTTGACCACATTGACTATGCTTACGATGTTGGTCATGTTGATCATGGTTTGACCAAGTTGAACATCTCGATGATGGTTGAAAATAATAATAATGGTTGACCATCATTTGACCATGGTAGCCCATGTTGAGAATATTTAAACATGGATAACCATGGATGACCATGTTGACCATGGTGGGCAATCTTATTTGTGGCTGACCATAGCTAACAATGATACCCACGACTAATCATGGATTTCCACTATCAATAATTGTTAACTATGAATGTCTAACGTTGGCCATGTATGGAAACAGTTGAAATGTTAGTCATGGTTGACCATGTTCACCATGTTTGAATGTGACATGGGGATATCACATTATGACATATGGATGTGTTCTTCAAATTGTAACATTAGGTTATGTTCATCACATTGTGACATTGGACAATGTTCATCAAATTGTAACATTAGGTTAAGTGAGTGTAGGTTTTGATAGTTGTTGATGTTGTAGAGAATTTTCTAAAAAATTGTGTAAAGGGTTTCTAAGCCATCCAACATTTTGGGTACTCACTTCACCCATCATCAGGGAAAAAAAACATAATGATATCAAATGAGACCTAAAGATCCTTTAATAGAGAAGAATATAAGGTAGGCATTAAGAAAGTAATATTAAATCAATAATGTTAATTTTTAAAGAATTAAACTACTTTAATTAGGTCAAGTCAAAAGGTAGTCAACTCATAATTCTTTAATAAGTCATGGAGAATTAATATATATTAAATAAATCAAATCAAGGGTGGAATTGGAGTGATAAGGATTAATATTTAATAAATAGTGGGGGGGAGGGGGTGCGAAACAAACAAATTAATATAGAAATAATCAAATTAAGCTATACGACGTTAGATTTTGGTAGAATCGTTTATTTGTTCTAGTCATGATTTATGTCAAAGAGGCTAATCAACACAAGATATGAAAAATCCCAAAAAAAGTTTCAAGAGAAAACACCTAGAGACATTTGAATTAAGTTAACTGACCAATAAAAGTGCATAAGTATAACTTAGAAAAAATTACTAATTAACAACAATTAATTGACAAAGATCCAAAAAGATCTAGAGTTTCACATTGACCAAGTCTAAGATGATCTTCGTCATTTATAATGATTTAATCGTTGTCGTTGGTGATCCAATGAGAGACTATAAAAGAAAATTGATGGGGATGGAGATAGACACACTTGAGTATATCAAGAAAGATGGAGTGTTAATCACTTGGGCAGATTGAGCTATCCAATGTAGTGATTTAGTAGGAAGAAGAGCTCGAGCTAGAGCAACAGTGATTTAGGGAGAAACAATAGAGATTTCTGGTGGAGTTCTAGTGCAATAGAGTTAGTAGAACGAAGGCTGGATACTTCTACATAGAAACTGCACAGGGGTTTCATATAGCCTCCATTAAGGTAGTTTGATTCAACCAAGTAGGAGGTTGATTCAATTTCTCAGTAATTGGATAATTTTCCAAAGGACAAGTGAATTCATCTTAGTGGGAGAGAAAGTCGGATTAACACACATCAAAGAAGATCTGTGTAGACAAGTTACAGGCTATGTAGAAGTCAGGGTAGGGATGATTTAGCTTCTAGTTTGAGTGGATTAGAAGATTATGAATTGATTGTGGAGAAGGGAAAATTTCGTTTAGATTTGTAGTCATAGATATTTCTAGAGGATTTCTAGTTTGGCATCTAGATTTCTGTACTCATATTTTGCCAATGTGTAATAATAAAAATAAACCCTCATTTGTTGCAATAGTTTTACCTTCAACATTTTTTCAACGACTCTTGTCCAAAAATATTCACATTATTTCCATAGTCACTTTCCTTAGGAAATTCAGGACACCATGGGAATCCATCTTGATGCAAGACAAACCTCTTGGAGGAATTGTGTAATGTCCCAAATGCATAAAATTTGGAACTGACACTTCACATAAAACTAATCATGCATTTCACAGAATTTTTCCATGTAAAAATAAGCAAATAAATCACTCTAATCTCATACCACAATGAACAGGAAATTCTCAACTTTATTATATTAGAATAACTGGGGTTTACATGAAAATACAACCCATATAGCTGAGATCAATGGCCTGAGACAGATCTATAATAATGTCGCAATTGGCCTCCAAAACAAACTAAAAAACCAATATAGTGCAACCTGTGAACCCTAACTGGATTCATCAAGGGAATAGAGGAGTGCTCGCCCAATCTCATTGAATCACCCAAGGGTTTCCATCCTAGGGCTACTAATGGAGTAGAGAACCAAGTTTTCAACCTCATATATAAGAACCAATATCAAAATGAATATGTTCTTGCAATGGTATCCTCCTCCTGTTATAGATTTGATGTACTCCTCTAGAACCTTCTATTATATTATTATTTTAATCATGGAGAACCTTTCCCTCTTTTATTTCAATTAAAATATTCTCTCTAATGTGGTAAAATGGTAAATTGGCCATCATGCCACCCTAGGTCACTAAAAATATCATCTAACCATCTCATCATGTAGATATCCTTGTTCTGATTCCAACGCACCATTACACTAAAGTGTTATGCCACGTATTCCCCCTAGAATTCCACCTTAAGTGTAATTAATTGAGTCAAGCCCACTAATAACTTGTTTTTCTCGAAGTTGTCAGAATGCACTGGAACGAAATGTAAACTATGCGGATGATGGAATATAACAAGAGAATGTCGTCGCCCTCATAGAAACTCTTGAAAACTCCATTGGGACCCCTGATGACATATCCTGCTCCACGGACTTGGTCATCCCCTACCCTGGAAATCCACCCATGATGTACTATGAAGAAGAATAAAATGGGGACATGACAGTCCTCCTGCCCCAAGATTACTCTCTCTTAAGAAATCCAAACCTGTGGACCAATCTGGTGGCCCAACACAACTCATACCCAATGCCAAGATCCCATACAAACCATCAGTCCATGTCATGCCTCCAAGCGATTGAAACATGATTGGATCCTCCAGTACTTGGATCCCATGTCCATCTCTGACTCAACGTGCTACTACTAGATCCACATAGATCCAAATTCCACTAATAGGGAGCATCAATGATCCCCCACTCCTACTGTGCAATAGCTCCAGCTGTGAATGTTTCCCCAACAAGTGTGTACCAGCTCATCACATTTCTCTAATCCAACTCTCGGCATAAACCAAGGTCAATCTCGTCATATTGATGTTGTGATGAGATACTGATGAGTGGCCAGCCTACATCCTTCTGCAATCTGAAGCATGTAGCATCCCTCACCTGTAAGGGCTCCGACAATAAAATGCTTCTCATTAAAAATGATAATCCATCAGTAGGGTATCAACTTATGATCTCTTGCCAATCAAATGCATGGATTCCTGAGGAAGGAATACATCTTATATGCTGATACTGATCCAGGCTTAGGTCTTGATGCTCCACCTAGATAATAAAAACATGTCCAAGAAATCTTTCCTCTCTCCCTCTAATGGGAAAAAGTGGGCAAACTATATTGCAATCCCTATCTATGAACTCCTCGAGAGGGTTGTTGTCTGAATATGTTGCAACTTTGCTAGCTTCCACCATATTTGTTTGCAACTTATCAATGGGTAGAGCCAAAGATGGATGCACCACCACCTCCAACAACTCTCGTTACCTAGTAGCCTACTGCAAAACTTCCCCTCCAACCTCCAACACTTGCTGAGGACAAATGTCTACAAATATTACCTAAATGGAGGTTTCCTACACATCTATCTTCTCCACTCCAATGACCGGCCCCATTGGTGTCTGCTCATCCTCCACCATGGGCTCAATGTGAGCCACTAGCTGACTATCCAAAAATGTCCAATATCGTCCACTATGTGTATCAATTGCCTCATGCTCCTCTATGTGCTTTCTATGTCGAATCATCTGTCACTTATTTCCTCCCAGATCAGCTTTCCTCACAGGAACAATCGACTACTCATCATACTCCTGTGCCACACATGGATGCATATATGGGCTACTGTCATCAACTCCATATGACTGCTCCTACTCCTCGGAGGTAACATCGTATGAACCCATGGACTCACCCAGTGAATAGTCCTCATCCTGACATACATAAAGAATATCTCTCTTCTCTACCACTGTCATCTCCGCAGTGTCACTCAAGCATGAGTGGTCAGGTTCCCAAGGTCTTTTGCAGATGAAGAAAAGTCCCTTCTAGCTCATCTCATTCTTGCTGCATGAGTCCCCAAACCTAAGTTTCTCCTCCTTGGTCAATTGTCTCCTAAACAACCCAATTTTCTGCTCAAACCAACCTCTCAGTTAGACCATAAGCAACAGGTGAGACAAACTAGTCTCTCATCCATGTAGACAACAATCGAGACTACAACTCCAGATAGATAGAATCATAACCTCTCATACATGAGGACAAGATGGACTGCATATTTTCTATGACTCTGTTAGGATGATGTTTCCTAATGCTAAAGAAGCATTGGAACATTTTCAAGATCAAAGCATCACACTCTAGGTCAAACATGACTTCCCTAGCCTTATTTATAGCCATAACTTCTAAAATTTAAAGTTTCTTTTCAAATGTAGGACCTCCATCGTTGTCCAAATCCTGAGAAGTCTCTACTATCAGCTTGAAAACTCTCCTCTTAACTTCATCATTGAAAGGAGGTATGGTGTAGTCAATCTCATGATGTGACTGAGACAATATGCAACTCGAAGCCTAAACACTTCACAAGGTTCCTCGAAGAACTTGGGTTGTATGAGAGCAGGCATAGCTAGTCTTAGACCCCAAATTAATTTCTTCCCTTCTAGCTGGCTCACTCTAGAAAGGACGACATCTAGGTCATCAAGTTTGAAGAGAATCTTCCATGCAACCCTCATGTGCTTCAAATATGTCCCAAGTGAAAATAGTTTGTGCCCCATTTCCTACCCCTTCTGCACATCCTTTGGTTGTTCCCTCTAAAAAATGGCATAATACTTCTTTGAGAAAGGCATATTATTATGTTTGATTTTCTTGGTTATATCATCATCCATTGAAGTGTTGTTGTGCTGGTTTATGAAGTATTTTAGATACTCTATTTTTATTGTAACAATACAGGGTTATGATAAGCAATGGAAGGCATAACCAATCACCCTACATCCATTAACAATAAATTATCCAAGAATCTATGGTAATGCTAACAACAATGATACATATCACTGACAACTCTCCAATAATACTTGACACTCTTTACTGACCCGAAAATTTACACAATGTTGTCACATAACGATAACATCACACATGAAGCCTTGAAAGTATAAAGAGTATAGTGAACACAAAAGAATGATGAATTTGGAATAAAAATCAATCAAAAGAACTTGTGCTGGACATGTCTTGAAAACCAATCCGGGCTTCACTAATGAACTCTTAAAAGGGAACGCCAAATCGTCCTCTATCAGTAAGCTGCTACAGGCATGTGATATGTGATATTCAGATCTTGGAATCCCAATGTCTGCTACAACAAGACCAAATGACCAAGGCAATACTAAATATGTAGTGTTGCGTGTAATCAGTCGCCTTCCTTTCAATAGAGAAATTTCTCTATGAGATAATTCAGTTCTGGGCACTGTAATGTATCAGCTAGACATTTCCTGGTACAATTTGCTGCCATTCCTTTGCTGTGGAAATCCTTCCAACTAAGTTACAATCCTGAAGGAAAGATTTTTATTATTTCTCTCTAAGCACGACACTATAACGCTCTCCACTTAATGATACACGGATTTGTTAAAAAGGATAATCAAAGCAACAATTGTATAATCATTTGGATAGCACCCAACTTGACCAATTCCTGCTGAGAAACTTCATTACTTGCCCTCAGCAGGACTGCAGTAAACTCCTCTATCTTCAGACGGTGTTTTCCAAGAGGAGGCTGGAGCTCACCATATGTAGTTGGTAATATCGTTTCATTTGAAGTTACATCCAACAACTTTAGCAAGTCACCAAGTCTCTCTAGCGTGCCATCCATAGCCTCGGGATTTGCTATCAACACACGCTCAGTAACATGACCACGGGATACACCATCTGCTACTATAATCGTTGTTTCCTCCACTCAGTGTCTGCGGCCTATCTATGAGCCTCAGAAATGGCCACACTGATGTAATTCAGGCATCCTCAACTCAGCCACTGATTACATTCTCCTACCGATACGTTAACATGAATGCAGCTTCTGCACACTAGTAGATTCAATCTTTAGCAAAGTGTCCCATGAATAGCCACATATTGCATCCTTCATTAAATTTGGCATACATTGAGTTATGATTTTTTGCCTTCGTTCAAACTTCATGAGATACAATCGGTGGTTGGTTGACCTTACTAGACCCGATCACTAGAGTTTGTAATTCTGTTGCAACCCCACCTACATACTGCACACATCTCCTTGCTCACAGTCCAACTACAGGGAGGTCCACGTACACAATTATTTCTTCTAGTAATTAAACCTATAAACCACGAGGTTCGGCCCCATAGGGTACATACGGCATAGATTCCTTCGCAGTTTCCCTCCTGGACCGTTGCGAATTCCTGCATGTTTTGGGTACCACGAATTTCTTCAGTGTTCGATTCGCACAACAAAAGCCAACGCATTGGGCACTAATCACACCACTGAGACACAAACGTTCAAAATTCCGACGTTTGTGTCTCAGTGGTGTGATTAATGCCCAATGCGTTGGCTTTTGTTGTGCGAATCAAGCACTGAAGAAATTCGTGGTACCCAAAACATGCAGGAATTCGTAACAGTCCGGGAGGGAAACTACGAAGGAATCTACGCCGTATGTACCCTATTCAAGACACCTGTTCATCATTAATGGGGCCAAACCTCGTGGTTTATAGGTTTAATTACTAGAAGAAATAATTGTGTACGTGGACCTCCCTGTGAGCAAGGAGATGTGTGCAGTATGTAGGTGGGGTCACAACAGAATTACAAACTCTAGTGGTCGGGCCTAGTAAGTTCAACCAACCACCAACTCTATCTCAGGAAGTCTGAACGAAGGCAAAAAATCATAACTCAATCTATGGCAAATTTAATGAAGGATGCAATATGTGGCGATTCATGGGACGCTTTGCTAAAGATTGAATCTACTATTTTGCAAAAGCTGCATTCATGTTAACGTATCGGTAGGAGAATATAATCAGTGGTCGAGATGAGGATGCCTGAATTACATCAATGTGGCCATTTCTGAGGCTCATAGATAGGCCACAGACACTGAGTGTAGGAAACAACGATTTTAGTAGCAGATGGTGTATCCCGTGGTCATTTTACTGAGCGTGTGTTGACTGCAAATCCTAAGACTGTGGATGGCACGCTAGAGAGACTTGGTGACTTTCTAAAGTTGTTGGACGTATCTTCAAATGAAAACATATTACCAACTACATATGGTGAGCTCCAGCCTCCTCTTGGAAAACATCGTCTGAAGATAGTGGAGTTTATTGCAGTCCTGATGAGGGCAAGTAATGAAGTTTCTCAGCAGGAATTGGTCAAGTTGGGTGCTATCCAAATGATTATAACGTTGTTGCTTTGATTATCCTTCTTAACAAATCCGTGTATTATTAAGTGGAGAGTGTTATAGTGTCGCGCTTAGAGAGAAATAATAAAAATCTTATTGAGCATCTCCTTCAGGATTGTAACTTAGTTGGAAGGCTTTCGACAACAAAAGAGTGGCAGCAAATTGTACCAAGAAATGTCTAGCTGATACATTACAGTGCCCAGAACTAAATTATCTCATAGAGAAATTTCTCTATTGAAAGGAAGGCGACTGATTACATGCAGCACTACATATTTAGTATTGCCTTGGTCACTTGGTCTTGTTGTAGCAGACATTGGGATTCCAAGATCTGAATATCACATATCACATGCCTGTAGCAACTTACTGATAGAGGACGAGTTGGTGTTCCTTTTTAAGAGTTCATTAGTGAAGCCCAGATTGGTTTTCAAGACATCACCAACACAAGTTCTTTTGATTGATTTTTATTCCAAATTCTTCATTCTTTCGTGTTCACTATATTCTTTATACTTTCAAGGCTTCATGTGTGCTGTTATCGTTATGTGACAACATTGTGTAAATTTTCGGGTCAATAAAGAGTGTCAAGTATTATTGGAGAGTTGTCAATGATATGTATCATTGTTGTTAGCATTACCATAGATTCTTGGACAATTTATTGTTTATGGATGTAGGGTGATTGGTTATGCCTTGCATTGCTTATCATAACCTTGTATTGTTAAAAAAAAATAGAGTATCTAAAATACTTCATAAACCAGCACAACACTTCTTCGGTGGATGATGATATAACCAAGAAAACCAAACATAATAATATGCGTTTCTCAAAGAAGGATTATGCCATTCTTTAGAGGGAACAACCAAAGGATGTGCAGAAGGGATAGGAAATGGGGAACAAACTATTTTCACTTGGGACATATTTGAAGCACATGAGGGTTGCATGGAAGATTCTCTTCAAACTTGATGATCTAGATGTTGTCCTTTCTAGGGTGAGCCAACTAGAAGGGAATAAATTAATTTGGGCTCTAAGACTAGCTATGCCTGCTCTCATACAACCCAAGTTCTTGGAGGAACCTTGTGAAGGGTTTAGGCTTCGAGTTGCATATTGTCTCAGTCACATCATGAGACTGACTACACCATACCTCCTTTCAATGATGAAGTTATGAGGAGAGTTTTCAAGCTGATAGTAGAGACTTTTCAGGATTTGGACAACAGTGCAAGTGCTACATTTGAAAAGAAGCTTCATATTTTAGAAGTTATGGCTATAAATAGGACTTATGAAGTCATGTTTGACCTAGAGTGTGATGGTTTGATCTTGAAAATGTTCCAATGCTTCTTCAACATTAGGAAACATCATCCTAACAGAGTCATAGCAAATATGCAGTCCATCTTGTCCTCATGTATGAGAGGTCATGATTCTATCTGTCGGGAGTTGTAGTCTTGATTGTTGTCTATTTTGATGAGAGAGTAGTTGGTCTCACCTGTTGCTTGTGGTATAATTGAGAGGTTGGTTTGAGCAGAAAATTGGGCTGTTTAGGAGACAAATGACCAGGGAGGAGCAACTTAGGTTTGGGGACTCATGCAACAAGAATGAGATGAGCTAGAAAGGACTTTGCTTCATCTACAAAAGACCTTGGGAACCTGACCACTCGTGCTTGAGTGACACTGTGGAGATGAAAATGGTAGACAAGAGAGATATTCTTTATGTATGTCAGGATGAGGACCCTTCACTAGGTGAGTCCATGGGTTCATACGATGGTACCTCCGAGGAGCAGGAGCAGTCATATGGAGTTGATGATAGTAGCCCAGATATGCATCCATGTGTGGCACACGAGTATGATGAGCAATCGATTGTTCCTGTGAGGAAAGGAGACTTGGGAGGAAATGAGTGACAAATGATTCGACATAGAAAGCACATAGAGGAGCATGAGGCAGTTGATACACACAGTGTACGGGATGGGCAATTTTTGGATAGTTAGCTAGTGGCTCACATTGAGACCATGGTGGAGGATGAGCAGACACCAGTGGTGCCAGTCATTGGAGTGGAGAAAATAGATGTGCAGGAAACCTCCATTTAGGTAATATTTGTAGACATTTGTCCTCAGGAAGTGTTGGAGGTTGGAGGGGAAGTTTTGCAATAGGCTACTAGGCAATGGGAGTTGTTGGAGGTGGTGGTGCATCCATCTTTAGGTCTACCCATTGATGAGGTGCAAACAAATAGAGGTGGAAGCTAGTAAAGTTGCAACATATTCAAACAACAACCCTCTCAAGGAGTTCATAGATATGGATTGCAATATAGTTTGCCCACTTTTTCCCATTAGAGGGAGAGAGGCAAGATTTCTTGGACATGTTTTTATTGTCTAGGTGGAGCATCAAGAGTTGAGCATGGATTAGTATCAGCATATAAGATGTATTCCTTGCACAGGAATCCATGCGTATGATTGGGAAGAGATCATGAGTTGGTAACCTACTAATGAATTACCATTTTTCGTGAGAAGCAATGTATTGTCAGAGCCCTTACAAGTGAGGGATGCTACATGCTTCAGTTTGCAGAAGGATCTAGGCTGGCCACTCATCAATATCTCAGCACAACATGAATATGATGAGATTGACCTTGGTTTATGCCGAGAGTTGGATTCGAGAAATGTGATGAGCTGGTTCATACTTGTTGGGGAAACATTCACAGCTCGAGCTATTGTACAGTAGGAGCGAGGAATCATTGATGCTCCCTATTGGTGGAATTTGGATCTATGTGGATCTACGAGTAGCACGTTGACTCAGAGACGGACATGGGATCCAAGTACTGGGGGATCCAATCATGTTTCAATCTCTTGGATGCATGACATGGACCGATGGTTTGTATGGGATCTAGGCATTGGGTATGAGTTGTGTTGGGCCACCAGATTGGTCCACAGGTTTGGATTTCCTAAGGGAAATAAATCTTGAGGTGGGAGGACTGTCATGTCCCATTTTCCTTTTTTCCTAAGTCTTCCTCCAAAACTTCTCCCTCTTTTATTTCCTCAGTCTTCCTCCAAACAAACATCTCTTTATTGGTTCCCTTCCACTTTCATTATATTCCTTCTACATTCAATGCTAAAATAAAATTCACCATCCTTGATTATTTTATTTTCTCCCGTATTAAAAAATATTTATTTTATTTTTAAAAATTATATTCGAAAATATATACAAATATATTAAATATTTTAATATATAATATAAATGCCATAATGTAATTTATATTATAATAATATAAAAAAATAAAATAATGGAAAAATCAAGGTGGTTTATCCCCATATCCCCTATATAATAAAAAAAAAATTATATAATAATAAGCATAAAATCATAATCGTTGTTATGAGAAGAAATCCCCTTCCATGACACTCTGTATATTGGTGGGCCGTTGATGTTGTATGTTAGATGATTATAACATTTTAAGGCGTTGGATCAGGTGTTTGGGTGGAGAATTTTGCGGTCAAGGTAGTTAAAGTAGTTTTCCAGGCACCGACGATCCATCGTTGTTAATAACTGAACTAGAAAGGGGTAGTTTTGCAGGCAGTGAGAGGGAACAAGGGCTCGTGTCTGACCACACAGAGAAGCAAAAGACTGTGGGAATGGGTAATTTTACACGCAGTGACCTTTGTTACGCAAGGTGTAGGTAGAGAAAGGGATGATGTACAACTGCACAGAGAATCAAAAGACCGTGGGAATGGATCCGTCAAGGTTCTGGTGATTGAAAGATGAGACTACGTTTTCAGCGCCCGACACGATCAGAAAATCTACATATGTTACCGCCCTTGAAAATTTTCTGGGGCTTGGAGGTGGGTATGCACACTTCCTACTATTAAAGTTGAATCCCAAAAACTTTGTACAGGCTCAGACTCATCCTTGTGCTCTTTGGATTAGGCACGGTAATGCCTTTTTCTTGCTCGCTTATAATAAGGAACAAAGTGTGTTTCATTCAGGTTCTTGAGCCAAAACCCCGCAGCTCACGATGATGTCGTCAATTCCGTAGCCATTGTTGCCCATGGATTTCTCTTTACAGGCTCGGTTGACAGCATAGGAAAAGTGTCAAAGTATGGGCTCTGATTGTAGGAAATGCAAAGCATGTTCTCACACAAACTATTAGCGTCCAACAATCTGCTGCAGTAGACGTGCAGTGAACGTACACAAAGGGAGAGATTCTCTACTCAGGATTGGCCGACGGGGCTATTAATGTGTGGGAACGAGAAAAAACCATCTAGATGAATTCGATGCTGCAACATGTCGACCTTTTTAAGAGGGTTGCAGTGTTGTGTCTGGCCACGGTTAAGAATCTCCTTCGGTTGGTGGACAAGACGATACAGATATGGAGAGAGGACCATATTTATGGATTCTCGTTGTTGTTGGTGTTCCCGGGCCATAGTGTACGGAGTTGTCTATAATGCGACTCTTTGGAGATTCCGATGACGGAATCCGGCGAAAGAAATGAGGTAATCTTGATTTTTAGCAGTTAAAATGGTTTTTTAACTGCATATTTGGATTCAGCGCCCTTAAAAACCCTTGGGAGCCATTGATTGTGCAGAAACTAGCTATCAAATTTGGGATTCCAATGATTTGCTGCCGGATTTTGCCCGGCAAAATCCGGCAGAAAAACTTTCAAAAAACCCCGTTATAGACTACTACATAGTGGACGAGTAAAGTCCATCGTGCCCACCGTTGACGTTCCCAATTCCACGGGCTTTCTTGTTTACAGCGGGAGTATGGATTGGCCAATGAAAGCATGGCTGGTGGAAGATGATGATTCTTCACCGAATGGAAATGATATTTACTGTCTCACATATCCCGTGTTATCGCCTGCATGCCTGGGTGCAACAAAAGCTCAAATGCTAAATCATGCCCCACCATTGTACGGTCAATTTACGAAGAAAGTCATTTATTAAAACCAACAGAAACAACTTTCCTGCATGTTCAAAATTCCCGTTAAGAAAACTGCAATGAACGGTGCTCTTAGTATATGGAGAAACATCTAAAAATTCGTTCAATTAACCAGAATACGCGTTTTCCTGCAACTGATAATGGGAATGCTTTATGGGCACCCGAGAGAAAAATAGATAGAGCGTGTTTATTTTTTCCTGTTGGGATCTTTTATAATGTTTGTTTAGAAAAGTTTTATGCGGAAACCTGTCACTTCAATCCTTCAATGTTGGTTCAAGTCAGATTTTTGATATATAATTAAGGCTTGGAGAGAGGATTTGAAATATTTTTTAGATATATACCTAAGCTTGCGGAGAGTATGAGAGAGAAGGAAACTACTCCTCTGCTCACATAGAGTTTAGATCATTGTGATGATAGACCCTCTTATTCTTTCAATAGTGTGGATTGACTTTGGTCGCTCTAGGAAAATAGTTTGATTGGGATTTTGGATGCTCAAGTTGTGTTGTCAATGCTGTGGCTCTAAGTCCTCATCAATATTCCAGTTAGAAATTAAAAAATATATATAAAAAGTTGATGAAACTGGGAAATAACTCAAAGAAGAGGAATAGTCAATAAGCAGTGAGTACATGCTTTGAAAGTATGTTTACGTTTCATTCAATTGATAAAGAGTTTTGAATATTTGAGGATTGAATGGCCTCTATCTCTCATTTAATATCTATACTTCATTCAATTGATAAAGAGTTTAGAATATTTGAGGATTGAATGGCCTCTATCTCTCATTTAATATCTATACGGATGACTCCTTTATGATGAAGCTCCCCCCGCGTTATATTCCATAGTGTATGTTCACAGAGAATATGGTGGCTAACCCAAAAGTTGCTGAAATTGTAAATATTTGTGACACTGGAGTCAGAAATCCAAATCCGCCTTCAAAGTGAAAACGTTGGTACTAAACTATATTTGTGAGACATTGGAGTCAGAAATCCAAATCCGCCTTCAAAGTGAAAACGCTGGTACTAAACTAAATAACATAATGGAGTGCTCTAAATGCCAGAATCTAAATAACATAATGGAGTGCTCTGAATGCCAGAATTAATTTGAAAAACGCTGCAAAACAAATGGTGCTATCAAATGTATGTACTTCATTCTTCATACTCTATATGTCTTCCTTATTTCATTATGGATCACATTATCATTTTTTATTGAATTTGTTGTTGCATTAAAACATTGAGGTTAGTTATTGCAGGTAGCCCCTGTGGTCTCATTAACTTTCACGTTTGTCGATTATATATATATATATATAATATAACTCTCCCAAAACAATATTCATCTAGTGTTATGAGTTTGAGATTATATCTCGTGATTTATGGCACAAAATTAGGCCCAATAGGGCTCATTTGAAAAGTATTTCTAATGGGAATTACTTTGGAGAGTTTTTTTTGAAAATTGGATTTGGAGGAGTTTTATATATTATGAATTCATTTCCATATCAACCTCTTGATAGGAATACCATTTTAGGAAACCATTGAGAGCATATATTTTATTTTTAGTAATTAATTGGATTGGATTTTAATTAGAATGTTTTTTTTGTAGTTTTAGATTTTCGGTTTTGTTTTGCAATTTTGATATACTTTGAATCATGTTTTGGTTAATCTGTTTATAGAGTTTATTAGAAGAAATCAAAATTAGGAATAACAGATCTACGAAATTGGAGAAACAAAGGAAAATGGGAAATTGGAGAAACAAAGGAAAATGGGATTTTCCAGTTGTCAAATTTTCTCTCAAAAATCCTCATTCAACAATTTTACAACAACTTTACTTTTTTAGATCTTCATTTTATTATTATAATATGATCCATGAGAATGAGCTAGGGATTCTGTTTGGTTCCAATTTCTACCAAAGAAATTACTTTTTTCACTATTTTATACTAGGTGATTTTTCAATAGAGTTTGAATTAATACTCAAATATGAGTTTTGGGTATTTTATTTGGGAAAATTTCACACTATTGAGGTTTCATTATCTATAGACAGATCTTGATATATGTCAAAGAATTCTATTTAAATGTGAAATGAAGATCATGATATTCAAAGGCTCATAATTATATTTCAATTCAAACACTATTATTTGTTTGAATGTAATTATATTCTTTCGTTTATGGTAGTTTTATGTTGGTGATTACATATTGTGGAATTAATGTTATGTATGTAATTCTCTGTTTAAATGATCAACTACTTGGTCTTATAATTTTGTAATTTTATAGATCGGTCATTTGTCTCAAAAAATTTTATGCATTTAAATGATTTTTTTATTAGCTAATCACTTAGAAATTTGTCATCATAAATTGACATTTGTCTCAGAATTTTTTTATGCATTTAAATGATTTTTTTATTAGCTAATCACTTAGAAATTTGTCATCATAAGAGAATTACTTCCATGTTTTAGTGGAAATTCCTTTTTAGTCCCTGCCTCCGGCAATGCAGGGACTCTAGTGATCGATACAGCGTTGACCAAGCATTAATGGGTGACCAAGCATTAATGGGTCCTTTGACCGAAAAATTTGTGCGTTATCAAAATTTTAACCAAAGTCTCTGGTTGCAATTTCCCTTCATGCAAATTTTATCCTAAGTTTTGATTTGAGACTCTTATTGGAACCTTCACGTGTCTCGAGGTAATATTATATGGCTAACAAAATTTTATCCAAAGTTTAAAAATGGCTAACAAACTTTTATCCAAACTTTCAAAAAAGATAAAGTTTAAAAAAATTCATACATCCACTTCCATTCATACATACGTCTCCCAAATTGATGCTCTGTTATACTTGCCAGTTGACACTAACACTTGCCACATGCCACACAGCTTGCTTACACCTGCCACACATGCTCGTCCATCTTAAACTTGAGCATAGGTTTACAGTGTTGGACAACCTCCTTAGCTTTGAAGAAGATGCGCAACTGAATAGTAGTCTTACCCTAACGTGACAGAAGCGAAGGAAGAATCTGCCTCTTCAACCACTAGCCCTCGCCCTGGCCCTGACCCTCTTGTTGCGAAGGAAGAATCTGCCTCTTCAACCGCTGACCCTCTTGTTGCGAAGGAAGAATCTGCCTCTTCAACCGCTGGCCCTGGCCCTGGCCCTCTTGTTGCAAGTGCTGCAAGTACAGTGCATAGGGAAAGGTATTTTCAAATTCCAAGTATTTTCAAATTCCAAATTTGAGCAATTATTCAATCTATGGTAAAATAGTTACAATAAAAATAGAAAAAAACAAGAATACAAGCCTTGTTTGTGTTATTAAGTTCCTATATGTCACTTTCGAATATCTAGTTTTGTTGTGCCTGAACCTTTCTTTAAAAGTTATTTGAGGACAAGGACCAGAAATTAAAAAGAGAAAGAACATCCATTACATTTAAAACAGTGTAAATAAATTAGAGAGCCGTAACATTCATAGAATTCAGAGCACCGTAATCTTTCTTTAAAATTTATTTCAGGGCAAAGATCAAAAGTTTAAAGCAGAAAAAAAGATAGTAACATTTAAAACAGTGTATATAAATTAGAGTGTTGTTAACTTTATAAAATACAGAGCGGCGTAAACTTTCTTTAAAGCTTCCTGAAAAGACCATCATTTGCATTTAAAAGTGTACTCTCTACATTATGGCTTTTTTAATGTCTGCAATAATTTTTTTGGAAATTTGGCTACAGTGTGAATTTTTGTTTTTTCATATATATATATACTATATATATATATATAAGTTTTATTAAAAATTCTCTATATTTCACTCAGAGAATTATCAGTCAAAACAATGAAAACAAATACGTGGGAGATTTTACCCTGAAACAAAACTATTATTTTACCCTGAAGCAAAACCCTAATAGTTTGAGCCTCCTTGCAAAGGAAGAACGCACTGTAACCTATTAACAACCAAATGCAAGGTGGATTAGAATCCCAAACACAAAAAATGAGAAGCAAATCACAGCAATAATAACACAATAAACATAAAATGTGCAGCTGCTCACCTGAGCGATGGTCAATAGCCAACAATGGTGAACATTGGAAGCGTTACAAGCCCTCCATCACCGAGAGTATACTCAAAGAGGAATCTTACCGAAACATATAGTGCAAATGAAGTGCAGAAAGCAAGGTTGGATCGAGTGGTTACCGGAAAGGAACGCCTACATTACCCTATGTATATTTTACACAGGCGAACACATGTAATGTATGAGGCGAGTCTAGAGAGCATGATAATGCTACACACAAGCACATGGCTTGCATGCAATGTGCATGGTGTTTACACATATTATAACATGAATTACTTTGTTATTTTAATTATATTTTAATTATTTTATTAATTTAATTATATTTTTATTACTGGCAGTGATTACCGTTTATTTCATTGTATATTTGGGTTTTTAATTAATGAGATCTAGTTCTTGAAACAAAAATTGATTGTAATGTAATAATTTACCAGACGTCTTTCTCTTGCTTCCAGAGAGAGGCAATAGGTTGTAATTCTTGGTTAAATCTGATGCAAAGTTGTTTTCACTGTAAATTTTGGATTTTTTGGATTTCCAAAGCTCTCGTCTATTTTTTGCCCACAAAATGTCGATTCAACTCCAAATTTTCATTTCCTGGAGACTGATACGCTCTTAGCCTAGCTCGCAATGTCCAGCAGTGACAACACTAAAGTAAATACATCTACGCAAAGCCATTCAAATGGATCACCACGAAAGTCTTCCATTATTTCTCAAAATACTCAAAATACTTCCTTATGGCCTCAAGATTTAATACCTTCAAACTTGTATATATATTCAGTCGATAATTCAGCGCGTGTTGCCATATATACAATACCATAAATATGTGACCTCTGTGGCTATGAGCTGTAAGAACGCCTTCAAAGGAGTTTTCAAATACCCTAGTATATCGTACATTGAACCCCAGCCTCGCCTCTTTTTCTTCTATATCTAGAGAGAATTCATTAGTTTTCTCCGTTTCCTGATATAGATAGAACCGGACAGCTTTGAACAAGTTGCCAGAAAAACAATTGTAACCATTTAATTTTTTAATACATTCCAAGATTTTATCTCATTTTAATTTTAAATTTATTTTCTTTAAATTTTAAATTTTCAAATACTTTATTTTTTTAAACCATAAATTTGTTATCATAATACTTTACCTTTTCGGTAATAAGAAAGGAGGTATTTTTTAAAATTATACACCAAATATGTAAGAGCTCTTCCTTATATTTATCTATGCCTTGCAATAAAGATACAATTTAATAAATTTACCCCTAGTGTAATTTAATTTTGTTATATTTGGAATATTTTAACCTATTTTTGAAGTAATTTTGTTCAAAACCTAGTAAGGAATTTTATTTTTAATAAAAAATAGGAAAATTTAAAAATTTAAGTAAAATTATTTAAATTTAAAATAATTGAAAGCACTTTAAAATAAATTAATATGCTAAAACTTAAAATAATTGAAAGCGCTTAGTTTTAATATATTTTAATTAACGCAAATAATAATTAAGAAAAAATTTACATTATACAAATAAAATAACTAAAAAAATATTGTATTTTTGGGACAAGTTTTTGCTTGGACTCATTACTTTTATTTTCTACCAAATAATTTGTATACTTTACATACATGAATATGAAATTAAACCAAAAAAAATAAAAACAGTTACTTTCAAAACCATCCCAAATCACTCAAAAGCCACTGTTTTAATTTCGTTAAGTCAAAAATATATGATTTGAGTTGTTGACTCAGCCTAATCAGACCCTAACTGACACACCCCATCAGTTAATGACTGCAACTCATTAACCGAAAGAATCGAAAGACCCTGACACTATATCTGAAATCTTTCCAGGGCTGGTTGCCCTTATTTATCAATCATTGTTTGTATAAGTTTGGACTTTAATTTAGTATATAAAGCATGTTTACTACGCTTATTTTAGAGAGGAAGGGAATCCATCAATGGTTATCTAAAAATGTGCAAATGGAAAATACAAACTGCTTTATCTCTTCCAAGCAGAACTGTCCAAATTAGTGCCATCTATTGTCTTCAATCTCAAAAAAGTTGAGTCATCCAATATGTTAAATACATCAAAAGCTTCAAAGTTTTAAATTTTACTTATACCAAGGAAAAAAATCTATATCCATTTTCCCTATTTGAACCTTTCAATATATTTTGTAATTTACTGTTTTTATATATTTTTTTGTGTATCGTAATATATTTTAATTAAAATTTAAAATATTTTAATTAAAATTTAAATATTTTACAAAGCTCGTCGAGTCTAAGTCTAACTCCTTTAATTATTAGTCGAATATAAAGCCAAAAGATATACCCATTTTATTCATGGCAGATGTATAAGAAAGTTATACCCATGTGATTCATGGCAGACGTATGAGAATGTATGGTGGGTTCATTTGATTATTAGTCCAATATAAAGCCAAAATGTATACTCATTTGATTTCTGACCAAATAATGGTTGATTCATTTGATTATTCGTTCAATATAAAACCAAAATATATATCCATTTGATTCCTGAAAAACTTATAAGAAAGCATGGCCAAAATATATACCCATTTGATTCCTGAAAAACTTATAAGAAAGCATGGTTAGTTCATTGGATAACATATAAGTAATTCAAAATTATAATTACACCTCAAAAGAAAGAAAAGATGAGCCTCCCAAGGCTGGTATCTAATTCTCAAAATAACAATTTAAGAAAGTAGATGTGCCCACTTGGTCTTTGGTTGCATATTGCAAGTAGCTACTTGATTCTAAGCTTCTCAAAATCATCATCTACAAAAAGGGGATATACTCATTTGATTCATAGCAGATTTATAAGAAAGCAAGTTTGATTCATTGGCTGAAGTTTAGGTAATAGATAATCATATTTGCATCCCAAAATAAGAAAGAAAATCAGCATTCATCTATAAGCCATAAGAAAGGGCTACTCAAAAGCATCAAACCTTTTTGAAGCTACCTCTGCTCTTAGCTTTGTCTCTGCAGGTGAACCCCAAAAATACTGCATTTCATGCTGGATACTGATTTGAGTATAAGAGATATAGCCTCTACTAGAACAGGTCTCCACATATCTGCATTTTGTTCTATCAATACATATTGATAGAACAAAATGACAAAGTGGTATTCAAGATAGCATCTTGAGATTCCTACATTCAAAACCATATTCAGAAAGAATCAATTCGATGTCAATATAAATCAATAGAAGAAAATGAACCATTTTTAAAGATGAAATCGATACACTTCCTTATATAAGACAAATTTCTAAACCTCACAGACGTTCAATGTCCACAATCAACCTGCAAAATGAAGTCAACTCTTGGAGCTTCGTAGAGTAACTTGATGGCAAGTCTTGAGATGACTAGCATGCCTAACCTATGGCTTGACTACCCACAACCCAGAAGCACCTAGGCCCTAAAAATGGCATGAGATAGCACCTGACCTAAGCGTGAGCCACAACCCTTAACAACTCTGAGCGTTTTCCTATAAAAATTGAAACTGGTGATATTTACAACTCTGAATAACTTAACAAAATGCTCTGTCTCTGTCACGGTCTATTCTACAACTAGTGATCTCGTTAAAAATATTATTTATCAAAACAGAAAAATACAATAATAGTGATACTCTATAATTTATAATACCACTATCACTTACTATTCCAATTCCATTCCATCGGTTAATAGAATAGTTTAAAAAAAAAAATCCGCTGCACTCAAAATGAAAGACAAGGAAATAAATATTCTTTCCTATTGAACATATTTTTTTCAAAGAAACATGTTATCCCAGCTTAACTATAATAAAAAATTGTTTTGTTTAAGCGAATAAAAAATATAATACCTAATTTTCTAAATGTTAATAAAGAAATGAAGCCTACCTCTTTCACAACTGCGTTGAAATATTTCAGATCTCTCCCATCGCTTGAGCATGAAGCACTTATCAGCATTTCCTTTTCCAGTTTGCGACAATGTTCATCTTGCAGTTGTTCTGCTGAGATTCGAAATCTCGCCCTCACGTCTTCCGCCGTTTTAAATATCTCCAGCGGCAAAACTTGATCCTCACTTTTCGGCAATCCTTTGTAGTGGATCTTCAGCGATGACCCTTCTACGATGTTAATGAACACATCGTACCATGCTTCATCATCCGACCTAAACTCCACCGTTGGAGTGGTCTTCTGCTTCATCCTTCTCACTTCTGTTGAAGCTGCTCTCTGAAAGCTTAGATGTCAACCCTACTTTGCTTAAAACTCTCTCCACACAAAAAATCAAACCCTTTTAAACTTTGTTAATAGCCGGTGCTATTTTTATCACACCCTAGGATGGTTTCCGGGTTTATTGAAGGAACAAATTAGATCTAATCTTCAAAATAGAAATGAAATTAATAATTATCATTATCATTATTATTAATGAAGAAATTAGAAACAATAAATGAGTTGTTTCTTGTAAGATTTTTTAGTCAGTTTTTTCGGTAATTCCTGCACAATCGAAATGCCCTAGAAGTTTTTCACATTACTGAATCCATATATACACTTAAAAAAATTAGTTTAAATCACACAAATGAAGATATCACCTCAGATTTTTCCACCAAATTACGGCACCGAAAAGCCCAAAAAATTCGCACTAAAGACACAACTCCAAATAAAAATAAAATTTATAATTATAATTTAATGTTTATTTACATTTATTGTTGGATATATTGAGCAGTTAATGGTACTAATGTGATTCATTTAGATTTAAATTTCAGGATTACATGGTGCATAATTCCCAGAAAAAATTACACTTATAATAACAACTTTGCGGTTTTGACTTCGTCTATTTAAAT
>APFE031718291.1:0-52790 GCA_000404065.3 Pinus taeda | reverse complement strand
GTATACCGTACATTGAACCCCAGCCTCGCCTCTTTTTCTTCTATATCTAGAGAGAATTCATTAGTTTTCTCCGTTGGCTGATATAGATAGAACCGGACAGAGAGAATTCATTAGTTTTCTCCGTTGCCTGACCGGACAGAGAGAATTCATTAGTTTTCTCCGTTGCCTGACCGGACAGAGAGAATTCATTAGTTTTCTCCGTTGCCTGATATAGATAGAACCAGACAGCGTTGAACAAGTTGCCACGAAAACAATTGTAACCATTTAATTTTTTAATACATTCCAAGATTTTATCTCGTTTTAATTTTAAATTTATTTTCTTTAAATTTTAAATTTTCAAATACTTTATTTTTGTAAACCATAAATTTGTTATCATAATACTTTACCTTTTCGGTAATAAGAAAGGAGGTATTTTTTAAAATTATACACCAAATATGTAAGAGCTCTTCCTTATATTTATCTATGCCTTGCAATAAAGATACAATTTAATAAATTTACCCCTGGTGTAATTTAATTTTGTTATATTTGGAATATTTTAACCTACTTTTGAAGTAATTTTGTTCAAAACCTAGTAAGGAATTTTATTTTTAATAAAAAAATAGGAAAATTTAAAAATTTAAGTAAAATTATTTAAATTTAAAATAATTGAAAGCACTTTAAAATAAATTAATATGCTAAAACTTAAAATAATTAAAAGCTCTTAGTTTTAATATATTTTAATTAAGGCAAATAATAATTAAGGAAAAATTTACATTATACAAATAAAATAACTAAAAAATATTGTGTTTTTGGGACAAGTTTTTGCTTGGACTCATTACTTTTATTTTCTACCAAATGATTTGTATACTTTGCATACATGAATATGAAATTAAATCCAAAAAATAATTTGTTATTTTCAAAATGATCTGAAATCCAAAAAAATAAAAACATTTATTTTCAAAACCATCCCAAATCACTCAAAAGCCATTGTTTTAATTTCGTTAAGTCAAAAATATATGACTTTAGTTGTTGACTCAGCCTAATCAGACCCTAACTGACACTCCCCATCATTAACTTCAACTCATTAACCGAAAGAATCGAAAGACCCTGACACTATATCTCAAATCTTTCTAGGGTTGGTTGCCCTTATTTATCAATCATTGCTTGTATAAGTTTGGACTTTAATTTGGTATATAAATCATGTTTACTACGCTTATTTTAGAGAGGAAGGGAATCCATCAATGGTTATCTAAAAATGTGCAAATGGAAAATACAAACTGCTTTATCTCTTCAAAGCAGAATTGTCCAAATTAGTGCCATCTATTGTCTTCAATCCCAAAAAAGTTGAGTCATCCAATATGTTAAATACATCAAAAGCTTCAAAGTTTTAAATTTTACTTATACCAAGGAAAAAAATCTGTATCCATTTTCCCTATTTGAACATTTCAGTATATTTTGTAATTTACTGTTTTTATATATTGTTTGTGTATCATAATATATTTTAATTAAAATTTAAAATATTTTAATTAAAATTTAAATATTTTACAAAGCTCATCGAGTCTAAGTCTAACTCCTTTGATTATTAGTCCAATATAAAGCCAAAAGATATATCCATTTTATTCCTGGCAGATGTATAAGAAAGTTATACCCATGTGATTCATGGCAGATGTGTGAGAAAGAATGGTGGGTTCATTTGATTATTAGTCCAATATAAAGCCAATATGTATACTCATTTGATTCCTGACCAAAGAATGGTTGATTCATTTGATTATTCGTTCAATATAAAACCAAAATATATACCCATTTGATTCCTGAAAAACGTATAAGAAAGCATGGTTAGTTCATTGGATAACATTTATTCCTGAAAAACGTATAAGAAAGTATGGTTAGTTCATTGGATAACATTTATTCCTGAAAAACGTATAAGAAAGCATGGTTAGTTCATTGGATAACATTTAAGTAATTCAAAATTATAATTACACCTCAAAAGAAAGAAAAGATGAGCCTCCCAAGGTTACTATCTAATTCTCAAAATAACAATTTAAGAAAATAGATGTGCCCACTTGGTCTTTGGTTGCATATTGCAAGTCGCTACTTGATTCTCAGCTTCTCAAAATCATCATCTACAAAAAGGGGATATACCCATTTGATTCATAGCAAATTTATAAGAAAGCAAGTTTGGTTCATTGGCTGAAGTTTAGGTAATAGATAATCATATTTGCATCCCAAAATAAGAAAGAAAATCAGCATTCATCTATAAGCCATAAGAAAGGGCTACTCAAAAGCATCAAACCTTTCTGAAGCTACCTCTGCTCTTAGCTTTGTCTCTGCAGGTGAACCCCGAAAATACTGCATTTCATGCAGGATACTGATTCGAGTATAAGAGATATAGCCTCTACTAGAACAGGTCTCCACATATCTGCATTTTGTTCTATCAATACATATTGATAGAACAAAATGACAAAGTGGTATTCAAGACAGCATCTTGAGATTCCTACCTTCAAATCCATATTCAGAAAGAATCAATTCGATGTCAATATAAATCAATAGAAGAAAATGAACCATTTTTAAAGATGAAATTGATACACCTCCTGATGTAAGACAAATTTCTAAACCTCACAGACGTTCAATGTCCACAATCAACCTGCAAAATGAAGTCAACTCCTGGAGCTTCGTAGAGTAACTTGATGGCATAAGTTGATATGTATGAATGAATTTAAAAGAAATGATGCAATATTCCCAATAATATTGTTCCACCAGGTTTATTAGAGTCCCAAAAAAATTTCCAAACTACCACCACTATCCTTCAGAATACCCTTACCTAGGACTCTCCAGGAATATTATAGGTCAATCAATATGGTCTGGTATGCCTTAGTAGATAACATTCAGTCTTCTCCACGTAACATTAAAGATACTGTGCGGAGATGCAAAGTCTTGTACTCAATTTGTTCATTTTAACCAAGCTGCAATACCAGATTATAAGTGCTTGATGGAAATAAACCAAATATCAATTCTCCAGTCCTAAACTTCTTTCCAAGGTAAAATTTGAGAACAGAAGAACTTTAAAGTCTATACTGCCAAAGCTAAGTACCAGGTGGTGAATGCACATGGCTACAGATACCAAACAAAAGTCAAATTTACAATAGCACTTCCAATGTGGACATCAATAGATTAATGCTTCATCCCGATATCTTGTTAACCGAATATTTCCTTTCTGATATGTCTGAATTTAAAAACTGCAAGACCAGATTACAAGTACTTGATGGAAATAAACCAAATATCAATTCTCCAGTCCTAAACTTCTTTCCAAGGTAAAATTTGAGAATAGAAGAACTTTAAAGTTTATACTGCCAAATCTAAGTACCAGGCGGTGAATGCACATGGCTACAGATACCCAACCGAAGTCAAATTTGCAATAGCACTTATAATGTGGATATCAATAGATTAATGCTTCATCCCAATATCTTGTTAACCGAATATTTCCTTTATGATATGTCTAAATTTAAAACACGTGTTTACTCTAATCCATGCATGTTCCCGACTAAGGCTATTCATTTTAGCGGGAAACCAAGGGAAACCAATTTTTTTTAGGTGGATTAGAATCCCAAACACAGAAAATGGGAAGCAAATCACAGCAATAATAACACAATAGACATAGACATAAAATGTGTCGCCGCTCACCACAGTCGTCTTGTCAAGTTTATCATTCACCATGGACCGCACACTTGGAATTGGTCAAACAAATATGGAAGTGTAATTCATAGAACTGTAATTCAGGCACGCAGGTCCGTTCAAACCATGTTGGGATGTATTTTACTGTCACTTATGCGGATTGTGGCCAGTTTCTCAACCCCGTCAGGGACTATTGCCACACCAGTGGCTTCCTTGTTTATTTTAGTCTCATAACAAAACATACACAACACTAATAATATTAGCTTTTAGAAGTACTTTTTCTTCTGGATCTTTACCACGTTAAATGCACATTATTTAAATTCCCATTCTTGGTATTTAGGAACTATTTCCTGCCATAAATTCCACGTTAAATTCACATTATTTAAATTCCCATTCTTGGTATTTAGGAACTATTTCCTATGTGACGAGTTATAGTAGCTTTGTTTATTTTCTATTTAGCAAGTAGCACTACATTTAGAATTGGTTTTCATTTATTTTTATTGAATGTCTCCTCACATAGGAAAAAGAATCTGGTAGCCCAGTCTAGCTCTTATTTTGGCTCATTTAGTAGACTTCCTTATTCAAGTTGTTACAGGTAGGAAAGTTTATCTATTTCTTGTTAATACCATTAATCAATATCATACATCAGTAGGTAAAAGTTAGAATACATTCATGCATTTAGGTTAGATTAGATTAGATTTCTTGTTAATACCATTAATCAATATCATACATCAGTAGGTAAAAGTTAGAATACATTCATGCATTTAGGTTAGATTAGATTAGGCATTTCGTTACAGGTAAATTTTACGTTGAGACAACCAAGACTACAACCAATTGAAGTCACCATCCCAAATGGATAAGGGTGTCATTGGGGCCTGTTGTACTCTTCAACAACCCCCTCATTTATTGATATAATATTTAATATATTATTGATAAATGGGGACCCTTTATAAAAAATCCTCTGAAAAACTTAGCACTTAGATGCTTCCTTTTTGAATTGTTAGAAATAAAATAATATAAGGTATCAAGCCAAATCTCTTTATTACTATCTATTATATCTTTATTGCATATCGGCGGCTTATGAGTTTAAAAGGTTAATTAACAAACCAGGATTTGTGAATTGGAATAAGAAGGAATCACAGTGATAAACTTATGGTATCATTAAACTTTTTGAAACTAAGGCTTAGAGAATTTCTTGCAAAATAAAGTACCTATCATAATCGTATATCGCCATTCACAAAAAGCATAAACAAAGAAACCTTTGGAATATGTGAATACTGATATTGCGACATAACAAGCTCAACACTCATCGCATCGTGGCACTTACACAAAGGCCAATATTGTGAACTAATAAAGTTTGTGAAATGCAATATGACCTGAACCTGATGAAAGTATGTGATACTTGTTATAACCTTGGTTAATTCTAGCGCATAGTAAAAGTTCACTTTATGCAGTAAGTATTCATTTAAGCAAAATGTGCTTTGAACTATAAAAGGTACGTCACTCACATCGCATCTCACAAAATTATAAACAACTTCGAAATAATGCATAATGCAAAATGCAATATTGCGAGAATCTTTATCGCAATCACATAATTAGCATTTCGCACTTTAAACTCATCAACTTAAAGCTTTTCCTTATACGTTTGCGATGCGATGACTTACATGAATAAGAAAGGCCATAATAAAAGATCTTAATGCGTATTTAATAAGTTTTAATGGCATTTATGTTTAAACCAGCTTGACATGATTTGATAACTTTCATCTACATTTTTGATTAAAAGCTTCTTCCTTGTCACCTTTACGAATTAATTGAATCATTTCATTTTCTTTGTCATTTTCGTTCTATGTTTATCCGATAATATCCATTGCTTAATTTGAGGGAACCTTCGAAGGAAACAATGATTAGAAAGATGGAGAAGAAGGGAAAATCTACTACGTCTGAGAAATCAGACATGATGCCCCCCTTCTTCAATACCACCTGCAACAAAGATGGAGGAACCACATCATGGGAAGCTATGTATAATCTACTAGAAGAAGAGAAACCCATGCCACTGGAAATAAAAGCAAAAATAGATGCCGAAGTACCATCTGATGCTTCTTACTTTTAGGCAGCATGTTCATTTTTACACAGAATACCTGCAAGACCTAAGAGATTACCATGCACAAATATGGTAAAATGGGTGGTTGATAATGTAAATATTTCAGACAGAAATTTTAGAAATGCAAGACATGAGGTCATGGTGTCTTTCACACTAGACAATATGCACGAGATGTATCAGTTACCAGAGCCTCAAAAGCTCTATGACAAGGATTTCCTTGATCATTTCGCCAAAAAGAAAGAGGACCCATTGGACGTTACACAGACACAGAGGTTGGGCAGAGGAAAATTTAAATGGGAAAAATTTGGTATCTACCTGATTGCATCCCTCTCTGCCCCACATAGTTTTCCAGTCGCAATGATGTGTAGATTATTTTGGTAAAGCTGATAGCACCAAATTTTCTATAGAGTGGGTTCCATTAGTTGATCCAACGGTTAACACAACAATTATGAATTGGAGTCATATTTTATTAGACGATTTAGTTATGACTATTACGAAATATAGGCAAAAGAGGAGTGTTTCCTCAAGAATTTTTCCTCCTTTTTATATGAGCGCTTGTGCAATGGATTCCATTTAATTTTGTTCTCGATTTACAAACATGGGTTGGAAGTGGACTATATAGAACCCTCTCACCATCCATGTAAACCATAAAATCTTGTGGGAATCCCAACACCATCCCCATTTTTACAAAATCTGCTAGGGTATTATGTTGCCTATTCATAAAACCATTTTTGATAGAATTACATCCAAGCTTTCTGAAGAAGCCAAGATAGACATCTTTCTAGTTGCAAGACGGTTTGGTGAAGAAACATTCACTTACATCAGAGCTTTTGGGAGCATTAGTGCTCCACATGTCCTCCCATATTATGTTCCAGATAAGCTATTGGTTAGAGAGATATCTTATGAGACAGTAGGGGAGGGTGTTTTAACCAAAGGCCAGAGGGAACAAAAGAAAGCCATTTGGCTAGCCCTCCCATTACAATGTGATGCTTTCACACTACATGACTATGGGCATGTAGTAAAAGAAGTAGAGACTATTACGTCTTGGAAATTGGCCAGAGTTCCAGGGAGACAGTATGACCCAAATCAAGTTACTAAATAATTTACCACTATGGTTAAATTCAAATAGTTTACTCATGAAAAGGATCCCTTTTATGACCTCTTTCAAGGAGCCAAAACATTTGCAAAGGCCCTACATTTTGCATCATTACAGCTAAGCTTGGATGATATTAACAGTCTCCATGTGTGTGGGATTTCTATGCATTGCAAAGTTCCAATAGAAAAGGGAAAATATTGAGGGTTACATATGTGAAGTGCGCAGTTCAGGAAAGTTGGATCAGTCTAGGTTGCTAAGGAAACTTCGAAATTTCGTTAAGTGTGGGATTAGTCGAATTGACGTGAATAGTGATAAAAATTGACTACGATAACACAGTTGAAAACTTAGCAATACAACATAGACTACTAGAACATATAACACATACTTCGCTTAATGCAAAATCCTTTGTGGTAGCTTACGGCAACTGCGGCTCCGATGATAGACTTTGGGAGGATAGAGATGACACTCATCTAAGAGTGTGTGAAATGAGTAGGAAACATGTCGATGTGGTGAGGAAAACACATTCTCATAAAGATTTCCCCTTGAAGCAAAACAAACCTCCCTTTTCATGACAGGCAAATAACCCCCATGCCCAAAGATGACACATTCTATGTAAAGATAAAGGCATGAACGACTCTTAAGATTGAAAAGGGGAGCTTGGCATCATCAACTTACCAATAACTGACTAAGGAACAATCGATCACAATATCCATAGTAGGCTCCGAAATTTAAGTGCGGGCCAAAATTTTGGAGGGTGCTTCAACCACCACAATAGAGCCTTCACCTTCTTGCTAGCTTCTTTTTCAACTAGTGTCTTGAATTCTACGAGCTTGGAGAATGTCTCATCTTTATTCCAAATGAAGAATATCCAACACTTCCGTGAGAAGTCATTAATAAAAATGACAAAATACTTATGTTTGACAGTGCAGGTTGTCGAGAAAGGTCCATAAACATCATAGTGGATTTTACGTACTTCCGGAATGTACATCCTTTGCATACATCCTACTACTTAAGTGCTCCTTTACGAATGCCACTGGTTATTTGTCGTATAATATTCGACGTACCATGATGCAAATGACCAAGTATTTTGTGCGAAAGTTCATCGACATCACAACCCGCACTTTCTCCACCTTAGTGCCTAATGAAGCATAGTCTTCCACATCTAGCTTATATAGGTTCTTCACTTGAACCCTGATCTGATTCACCTGTCCCATGGCTATGTGTCTCATGAAAACTTTTCTTTTGTTGAATATTACTTCACAACCATGGTAAACCAGCGGCTTTGTGAATGCTAGTAGACAGACCTCTAATAGTTTACCTTTACCTTTTTTACTAGTGCCTCATATTGAAAATTTGAAGACAAAATATTTCTTCTCTTAAAAAAATTCCTTAATACTCCCCTCTAGTTTACCTTTACCTTTTTTACTAGTGCCTCATATTGAAAATTTGAAGACAAAATATTTCTTCTCTTAAAAAATTGCCTTAATACTCCCCTCCATATAGCAGTGTCGATTGCAATGATAGACAAGTTGTCTCTAATCGTATCAGAAGATATGAAAAGGAATTAATGTCTGAGAAATCTTGTCAGTAAAATTTGTCGCGTTCTTCTTAGTCCACTACCCCCACAAAACAAAGATCCCAACAAACCGGTGTCTTTATATAATATAACATGAATGGTAAGTAAAATAAAAACCTCACTATATGCACAAGATAGTAGTTGCCTGCAACCTGGGGAACTTAGGGTGCACTGTACGAGCCAATTTTGTAGTTGTTAGATAATATTGTCTTAAATTGATATGTTTGTGTCTTAATTGTTAATGGTATTAAATAGGTTTCATATAAAGTGGTCATTGTCTTAAATATAAAGTTTTGTCTTTTTGTCTTAAAATAATTTTGTCTTAAATTGTTTTGTCCTAAAACAATTTTGCCTTGAATTGTTTTTGTCATAAAACAATTTTGTATTTAAATGTTCGTCTCAAACTACTTTTGTCTTAAATATAAAGTTTTGTCTCAAAATATTTTCGTCTTAAATTATTTTAGTCCTAAATATAAAGTTTTGTCTTAAAATAATTTTTTCCTTTTGTCTTAAAATATTTGTCTTAATCTATTTCTCTTAAATATAAAGTTTTGTCTTAAAATATTTTTCTCTCAAATTGTTTTTGCCTTAAAGTTTATATTTAAAACAATGCAATTGATATTAAATTTTAATGTAAAATAACTAAAATAAAAAGTGATTTTTTTAGAGAAAAAATTTCTTTTGTCTTAAAAAAATGTCTTAAGTATCCTTAGTGTAATAATGATCGTTGTCAATATGCCAAGAAGATCCTGATGTTAACATATTTGTAAAAGCTCCCAAATTAGTTAACTAGATGGTTTTGCTCCACTCCGACCATCAAAGCAAAACCTAGTTGTAAAAGCTCCCAGATTAGTTAACTAGATGGTTTTGCTCCACTCTCTTTGCCTCTCTCTGTGAACGTTGATAGAATCCCCCTTTAAATAGTTGATATTGACAGGAATACCACGGGTCAATAGCATGGGCTCTTATAAAGCTAGCTACCATGTGTATTTACCACCGATTTTCATAAACCTGGAGCTCAAAAACTATTAGTAATAATTTATTAGAAAATAACAATAATAATAATTTATTTTTATTTTTTATTTTATTTTCAACGATTTAAAATCTTGACATGACATTACATTACAACGCCTCTATGATATTGTTCTAGAAAGCACCTCTTGAAGCAATTAGTAGTGGAAAAACCATGAGCCACTAAACCAATGAACACACAAACCATCAATGTTGACTTTAACACAACGAACCATTTACCTAATCAAGGTTAATGTAAATTATAATATGATAATAATAATAATAATAATATTTTATACACCTGTGAGCTAGATCGACTCTTGGCGTGTTGTAGATCCTGAGTAAAGATGAATCTAGGTTGATAGAATCCCCTTTAAATAGTCAGTATTGACAAGAATACCACGGGTCAATACCATGGGCTCTCACAAAGCTAGATACCATGCGTATTTACCACAAGCTCTCATAAACCTGGAGCTCAAAAACTATTAGTAATAATTTATAGAAAATAACAATAATAATATTTTATTTTTATTTTTTATTTTATTTTGACCAAGTTAAAATCTTTACATGACATTACATTACAACATCTCTATGATATTGTTCTAGAAATCACCTCTCCAAGCAATTAGTAGTGAAAAAACCATGAGCCACTAAACCAAAGAACGTACAGCCCATCAATGTTGACTTTAACACAACGAACCATTTAGCTAATCAAGGTTAATCTAAATTATAATATTATAATAATAATAATATTTTATACTTTTGATATCAAAACTTTAAAATGGAAAAGAAATCATTAGTAGTATATTAATATTATTGACTAAAGCGATGTATGGTCCTTGACCACTCACCTCATTTTTTTTTTACAATGTGTGTTTTCTTTTAAAATGTCCTATAGGTATCAATCCATGATAATCATAAAAAAAAAAAATTGTCATGTGATACATCTCACATTCCTAGCCATGCAAATTCTTAACTTCTAAATGGTTTTTGTTACATTACCATGGGCCAATACCACAGCTTATGAATATCACATGCCCAATATGACATGTGTTCATATAACAATTTCTTCATTTAAATAATTTAAGATAAATTAATTAAAAGAGCATAAATAGCTTGGAGATAAATTTTAACCCTTGAATTTTGAATACTATTATGAATATTCTATCATATTCCATGGAGGTTAAATTTAGACCGTCAACCTACTACTTAATGATAATAAAGTTAAAGTCGCGAAAGTCTATTCTGAAATAGACGTGTAAAACCCATGAACCAACAAAGCAACAATGTTGACCATAACACAATGACTCATTTCCCTCGTCAAACTTAATTTAACTTTATACTGATTTGGGGTAGATAGTGGTCCTACTCAATCAACATGTATAGTCATTAACTTATTATTATTGGAGTAGTCTTTTAGTGCTCTTTTTTGGAAAATTTTCCATTTTATTTTCCCATCTAATTTGTTTAAAATCTTTAGGGATTTATTGAAATCACAAGTTTCATAGGTGAAATCTTCACAATAGAAGTGCCCCAAGGTTTTTGATGGCATTTAATTCACAAAAATCGAGATATAACAACAAATATTTTCTCAAGATTCTGGCAAAAGAAATTGTTGAAAACTCCAAAAAGGCGCACTTAAAGACTACTCCATTATTATTATTATAAATTTAAAAGGGAATTAATATATGCGTCAATAGATATACATTAAAAAATATGTAACAAGATTCTTAACCATGGAGATTTTTGAAACAAGATTAATACTAGAGGGGCAAGAAGTTGAATCAATATTAAGACTAAATTTGCAATTACTGCGAAATATAATTTTATTTTTACTTGGAAACAATTTAGGTAAACAACCAACAATATGTCATGTAAGAAACAATTTAAATCAACACATTTTACTTTTACTTGGAAACAATTTAGCTAAACGACCAACAATATGTCATGTAAGAAATAATTTAAATCAACACATATTATACAATCACAGTTTAACATGGAAACCCTTCCAGGAGAAAAACCATAAAATCAACCAACAACATGTCATGTAAGAAACAATTTAAATCAACACATATTATACAATCACAATTTAACATAGAAACTCTTCTAAGAGAAAAACCACAAAGTCTTGGTTGTCTTATGATGTAGATCACAAGCCACTACTCTTATTACATCAAGTTTCTTCAAAACCCACTCATCGTTTCTTCAAAACCCACTCATCAACGTTGAGATTATGGAGACCGATGAAGAGGTGAGTAAATAGACTACGTAAAGCATTGATTGATTGTGTATTCCACGACCAAAGTTGAGGTTATGGAGAGGGGCAAAGAAAAGTAAAGTAATCCCAAAAACCACCGCGTGGGGACCAATGGAGAGGTGAGTAAATAGATTACGTTCTGTCCCATTGTACGCAAGTCGCGTATTCAAGTCGCGTATTCCGCGATCAACGTATGTCATCGTTTTTTCCTTTTTCATTACATTATTTTTTATCGTCCATAAATTGGAAATGGAAATGATTAATTTCCTTTTTCTTATAAGACAATGCCACTGTTTTTTTTTTCTTCATTACCATTTCACCATGGCCTATGGCTTAGTGAATTTGGAAATGATAAAAAGCCACTTCTTAATTTTTACTGGAATTGATACCATTGCTTTTCTTCCTCGTAAGTTGATTTATCAGGATCGGGAGTGTCTAACTTAAGGATATATTTTTAAGAAATTTGGGAAAAAAATTGATAAAAAATAAGTTTAGCATTATCTTTATTTGATACGTGTGTAACTAGTTTTAGTTTTAAGTTAATTTCAAATAGAATTTTAGTTTTGATATTAAAGGTATATTAAAAAAAATATTAATAGTTATTAATATAAAATATTTAGATTTTAATTTTAAGTTAATTTGAAATAGAATTTAATTTTGATATCAATAGTTTATAAATTTTTTTATTAATAGTTTTTAATATCAAATATTTAGATTTTAAATGGATAATTATATGAATAGATAGATGTATTTGTTTTGAAATAAGATTTCAAGAATTTTCGATGATTGAAATGATCAATCTTGGCAATGGCCTGAGAATATTCTATACAAATATGGTGTTTTGTCTTCTCAACATGTTTGGTTAGAGCTGAGGAGCAATTCCTACAATGTTTGATGGTTGTTGCAAGCTCTTTAATCCTCTATCTTATGAAATGACTAGTTTCTTTAATGTAGGGATTCCCACATGAAAAAGGGATTACATAAACACCTTTTAAATATCTAGGGTCCAGTCCTTAATTGATCTAAGGGAACTTCAAATGGTGTTCAGAGGCCTAATGGTAGAAAGGACCTTGTGCTTCATAAGAATTTGAGCAATCTTGTCGATGGTTCCTTATATAAAGGGAATTTGGACTTTGGTAACCAAATCTCCATGCTCTTTCATTATCTTTGGACCATTTCTTGTGTTTAAGAAGGCTTTGAGACCTAGGTTCTTATTGTAACCATTATTTTTTAATATTTAAAGAAGATGAGATTTCTCATCATCCAGGTGACTTTCATTTGAAACCCTCAAAACTAGAGTTTCGAATGTGTTGAGAACTCCAAGTTTTTAGGCATGGTAATGGTGGGAACTTACACGAACATATTTCTCAGTGTAAGTCTTCATACAAAAGGCGATGAGAAATATAACCATCATCCTTTTTAGACACAAGAAAAGCAAGGAAAACAAGTCTACTATTAACTTTTGATTCCATAGTAAACTTGATGGAGCTAGACTAATATTAAGACGCTGAAAAAATAGATTTAATTTTTCATGCCCATGAGGCCAGATGATGAAGCCATTATCTAAAAACACTTTTCACAATTTGGTCCATAATTGGGATGATGTGAATGCCTTGGATTCAAAATATTTTGTGAACAAGTTAACAACAAAAGGGGATAGCGCATAATCCAGGGCCACTTCACAGGGTTTCTCATAGAATTCACCTTGAATGCTGAAAAGGGTAGAGGTAAGGCATATCTTGACTAAATTCGCTACGTCGATATCAATAACTTTATTGATCACCTCAATAGCCTCCTTAATGGGGATATTAGTGTACAAACAAACCACATCAAAACTCACACAAATATCATTATGCTTAAGCTTTAAACCCATTAACTAATTGATAAAAGATGAAGAGTCCTTAAAAAAGGATTACATAAGGCCAACAAGGGGCTTTAGCTTCTGGGATAAATGTTTACCTAGAAGGCAAGTTGACCCAACTATTGTCTTAAGAATGGTTAGACTCCATATTGATGGATCTTGGGAAGCTTATAGATCATGGGAGTAAGAGAGTTGCTCTTGATAAGCTTGAGGCTTATTGAATTAATGGTGCTAATAGATTAAAATTCTAAAGAAAAAACTTTTGCTATTTTCTTTAAAGGGTTCTTACTAAGATTGTTATGAGGGTCATCCAACGTTTTTCTACAATAGTCATCATTATCTAAGATAAGTAATACCCCACCTTTGTCATCCTTAAGAATAACAATGACAGGGCTCATGTTCAAGGACTTAAGGGCTTCAAATTCTGAATTGCTAATGTTTTTTCTAAAGAGGCTTGTATTTTCTAAGGACAACCATGAAATATTTTCTAATAACATGTTCAATGCTATCAGGTAAGTCCTATTGAAAGATCCAGGGAAGAAAACATTAATGATTCTTCTAACTATGATAACTCCTTGTGATGTCTTTTTACTTATTAGGATTAACTTCTTCTTCTTATTATTATAGTGTGTTATTCAATCATCAAATAACTACAAAAACAAGAAGATCAACAAGATACAAGTACACAATATGTAGGCTTCAAGGAAAAACCTCTCCTCTTGAGAGGAAAACCCTTCAATCTCTTCTTATAGAATCTTTATTGGTGAATACCAAGACCTTTGACCAACATGGAAGCCCTTCCAAGACCAAGATCAACTTCTCGATAATGTGTTTGCTTTACTTCTTTCCAAACCTAGCAGAATCTCTTCCAGAAACACTTCTTTCACCTCCAACCACATATTTTCGACTCTAACTATAGATCTGTAACTTTGTCCCCCTGGCAGCAGCTATTTCGCACCTATGGACAAGAAATGCTTCTTCTTTCCCTCTAGTTGCATGGCTTGACCTAATTTGACTTCTGAATCTAGAAGGGGACTTTCTTGGCCCTTCTCTGATCCCTTGTTCATTAGATCAAACCCTCACAAGGAAACCCTAGCTAAGCAGCAAAAACCCTAGCGAAAAGCTGCAGAATTTCAACCCTCTTCTTTTCACGTTTGGAGAGAAAGAGAGAGAGGGGGACTCAAAACACTTCTCCTTCTTATTTTGCCTTCTTCGATGCCATTTCCTACTTCTTCCTTCGCATGAGAGAGAGAGGAATGCATGTGTCCAAATGAGGTCAAACTATCTCCACACCTTCAGTGGATGTATAATCACTGCCAACTTGAGATCATGTGTGGGATAGTTATGTTCATGCTCATTTAGATTCCGAGACTCATAACATACCACCTGTACATCTTGCATAAGGATTTGACTAAGCCCTCTCTTGTAATCATCTGTACATACTAAAAACTCTTTGTCCAAATCTGCAATCTTTAGTACCGGTGCATGTGTCAGCAACTGCTTAAGCTGCTCAAAGCTAGCCTCACACTCCTCAGTCCATTCGGAATTGTTAACTTTCCTCTGTAATGACGTGATAGGATAAGAAATTTGCGAGAAGTTCGTAATGAACCTCCTATAATAGCTTGCCAAACCTATGAAGTATCTCACCTCGTCCTCCATCTAAGGAGCTACCCACTCCATGATGGCCCTTTTCTTTGGATCTACTGAAATGCCCTCCTTGGAGACAACATGTCCCAACTAGTGTACCTCAGTATAAAATAAACTACATTTGTTGAGCTTAGCATACAACTGATGCTCTCTCAACAAACTCAACACTACTGGTAAGTTCTCAACATGATCTTCCTCAATTTTAGAATATACTAGTATGTCATCAATGAACACAATAACAAACTTATCCAAATATGGACACAACACACTATTCATCAAACACATGAACGTAGCTGAAGCATTCGTTAAGATAAATGGAACCACAACAAAATCATAATGCCCATACCTGGTCCTAAACACAGTGTTGTATATTTCATCCTCTTTATGCGTACCTGATGGTGTTCCAATTTCAAGTCAATCTTCGAGAACGTTGTTTCTCCCTTTAGCTCTTCAAACAAGTCATCAATCCTCGGCAAAGGGTACCTGTTCTTGATAGTCACTTTGTTTAACTATCTGTAATCAATGCATAATCTAAGGTTACCATCTTTCTTCCTCACAAACAAGACCAGTGCGCCCCAATGTGATACACTTGGCCTAATGTGTCCCTTGTCCAACATCTCCTTCAACTACAATTTTAACTCAACCAACTCAGGTGTGCTCATCCTGTAAGGTGCTTTCGATGCTGGAGCTACCCCTGGCACTAACTCAATAGAAAGGTCTACCTCCATATGATGTGGCAAATCTATAATGTCCTCAGGAAATACATCCCTGAACTGTTGTAGAAGTCGGTATTTATTCAACACATCTGCATCCTCAACCTCCTTACCCTTATCACTAGAAATATGTACTACAAATAGCTTGCACACTTTCCTACGACTACATTTTTCTTTCATAACTATCACCATCCTAACTGATGTGGCTTTCTTCTTACCTTGCAAGACTCTTGGTTCTCCATTGCCATCAACACATTCAATGGCCTTGTCATAGTAGTCAACCTTGGTTCTATGGAGATACAACCAATCCATGCCCAATAACATATTATATGAACCCAACAGTAGAACATTAAAATGTGTTGTGGTAGACTTACCATTCAAATCAAATGTGCAAGCTATTACTCAATGATGAACTAGCTTCTTCGTACCTGTAGCCAACTGAACTAATCAAGATTTTGCATGCAACTCCTTATTCAAACCAAACTTATCCACCAATTAAGGACTAACATAGCTATAATTAAAACCAAGGTCAATAAAAATGGAAATAAATTTATCACAAAGCTTACCATCCATCTCAATGATAGATTCTTGATGCTCAACCTGTGCATTGCCCACGGTTGCATAGATACGAGGAATATTGTGGCCTACATCTCCAACAATATGTGCCTCCTGTGAATTGTATATCTAAGTTATACCACTCTGTTTCTGTGGATAATCTCTCCTAAGGTGGTCTTTACCACAAGTCCAATAATGCATGGGCTCCTTACTAAAAATAAAATATTTGCAATTAAAAAGATTTGTTATAAAGTTATAAAATATTTGTTATAAAGTTAGAAAATATTTGTTATAAAATTATAAAAGTAGAACTTTCTCATATTTTAAAGACATCTCCATAATTTTTAAAGCTCCAACAATATCTATTTTTTAATTACATCTGTATGAGATCAAAGATAGGTTTGAAGAAGTATAGCATGAGATCTAAATATCAGTTTCTAAAGATCAGTTTCAATGAAAGGAAAAAAATATCAATCAGAACAAATATTAAAGGATCAATCATTTTTGGATGGGTGTGGACAGATATGTAACACGTGGAGCTGTTTTATGGTCCTTTTTAAAGACAGGTCCAAAAATCTACCATTCATAAGCTAAAATACATAATCGATGGGGAAACTTGAATAGCACTGTGTAGTGCTTACTAATACTACACAAAAATAAAGGACATCATGATTTTGATAATTATGACCATTCGCTAATCTGATGATTTAGCATAATATCACCATAGATGTTATCTGGCCATCTCCCCAATGATGGCTATATATCGACTTTAAACGTTGTGAAACAACTAAATGCAATGTTGGTAGAGATTTTTGTAATTATATATGTTTCAATTAACATACTTAAAAAAATGAATCAGTAATTCGTATATCACCAAATAATCCAAATGGCAACCTAACAGTGAGAACAAGAAAACCAAATTCATTAAAATTCAATCGCAATGAGGTGCACACCATTTTCTTATTCGTTCTTTATGGTCTCCTATACCATGAAAACTCCCACACATGCGACCAACAAGGCCAATAACCCACGACAAACACCGACAACTACAGGGGTAGAGGAAGTACTCCTAGATTCAGAGGTGGCGGGGCTCTTAGAAGGTCTGGCTAGAGCAGGGGTGATGAGATGAGTGAGGTTTCGAGCGATTCAGCATCTAGGACATGGGACTTTAAGGGTTGTCAGAACGAAAGAGGGAGAAACGACAAAGAAGCTGCCAAGAAGCTTGCATTATTCTAATAATTTGAAGGATAACAACGTTGACAAGGAAGAGGCTCACTACTGGGCATCAGCTCTAGAGGAATTTCGCAACACATGATAAATGCAAAGGGTTCTCGTTTGTTGCACTATGTTTTGTTATTCGATCATTTTAATACTTTAGTTTTGATTATCCATTTCGAATTGTAACTGTAATACCGAATTGTAACTGTAATACTAGTCTTTAATCTCATGGTTGAGACTATTTTAATCGTCTAACACCATAGTCAATAGCACACAACTACACAGGTGGCATGAGAGGGGAGTTCTTCTTACAGGGAACACCTTACAACATAAATATATATCAAATTAATAAATAAGCAAAAAACAACTAATAAATAGACAATATAACTAATAAATAGTAACTACTATATCGTTAATATTAATATAATAAGAAGAATCAAATAAAAACAATTAAAATATTATTTTAATTATTAAAAATATTATCTTATATATATTATATATATATATATATATATATATATATATATATATTATAAATGACATACACAATAATTAAAAAATTAAAATTAAATGTATTCATATATTAATAAATACATCAATAATAACATCTAAAATATTAAGATATATTAATACTAATGTCATGATGTATTTTAAAATACTTAAATATATTACTAAGAGTTGCACAAGAAGGAATAATTAATGAAAAATAGACAAACATATAAATAAAGAAATAAAATATTATCAAAATGATTAGAAAGGACATACATAAATCAAATCAAATCAAGCTTTAAAACCAAGAAAGAAAGAAAGGGTTAATCCCATTGCTATGAATAAAAGAAAAGAGAAAAATTATAAACCTAAAAATTACAATGAAACTGAAGGGAAAAGAAAGGAACATACCACTCAAAATAAATAAAGCATGATCAAGGATGAAGACTTTTAGGAGGATATGGCGATGATCCAATATGTGCTAATATTACAACCATCATCCCTATTTAGAGAATTAGATCTTTCAATTTCTATGGTTTCTCTAAATTTTCCGTGATTGAAATGATCAATCTTGGCAATGGCCTGAGAATATTCTATACAAATACGGTGTATTGTCTTCTCAACATGTTCGCTTAGAGCTAAGGAGCAATTCCTACAATGTTTGGTGCTAGTTGCAAGCTCTTTAATCCTCTGTCTTATGAAATGACCAATTTCTTTAATCTAGGGATTCCCACATGAACAAGGGATTACATAAACACCTTTTAAATATATAGGGTCCATTCCTTAATTGATCTAAGGTAAATCCAAATGGTGTTCAGAGGCCTAATGGTAGAAAGGACCTTGTGCTTCATAAGAATTTGATAAATCTTGTCGACCATTACTTGTGTTTAAGAAAGCTTTGAGACCTAGGTTCTTATTGTAAACATTATTTTTAATATTTCAAGAAGATGAGGTTTCTCATCATCCAGGCGACTTTCATTCGAAACCCTCAAAACTGGAGTTTCCAATGTGTTGAGAACTCTAAGTTTTTAGGCATGGTAATGGTGGGAACTTACACGAACACATTTCTCAGTGTGAGTCTTCTTACGAATGACGATGAGAAAAATAATTATCACCCTTTTTAGAGACAAGCACATCAAGGAAAAAAAGTCTACTGTTGACTTTTGATTCCATAGTAAACTTGATCGAGCTAGACTAATATTAAGACGCTGAAAAAATAGATTTAATTTTTCATGCCCATAAGGCCAGATGATGAAGGCATCATCTACAAACCTTTTTCACAATTTGATCCATAATTGGGATCAAGTGAATTCCTTGGATTCAAAATATTTTGTGAACAAGTTAGCAACGAAAGGGGATAGCGAATAGTCCATGTCCACTTCACAAGTTTTCTCATAGAATTCACCTTGAAAGTTGAAAAGGGTAGAGGTAAGGCATATCTTGACTAAATTGGCTATGTTGGCATCAGTAACTCTTTTGATCCCCTCAATAGCCTCATTAATGGGTATATTGATGTACAAAGAAACCACATCAAAACTCACACAAATATCATTATGCTTAAGCTTTACACCCATTAACTACTTGATAAAAGATGAATAGTCCTTAAAAAAGGATTCCATAAAGCCAAAAAGAGGCTTTAGCTACTGGGATAAATGTTTACCTAGAAGGCAAGTCAACCCACCTATTGTCTTTAGAATGGTTAGACTCCATATTTATGGACCTTGGGAACCTTATAGATCATGGGAGTAAGAGAGTTTCTCTTGATAAGCTTGAGGCTTATTGAATTAATGGTGCTAATAGATTTAATAGCTAAAGAAAAAGATTTTGAGATTTTATTTAAAGGGTTCTTACTAAGATTCTTGTAACTAATGTTGTAATGAGGGTCATCCAACATTTTCCTACGATAGAAATCCCTATCTAAGATAAAAACTGCCCCACCTTTGTCATCCTTCAAAATAACAATGGTAGGGCTCATGTTCAAGGACTTAAGTGCTTCAAATTTGGACTTGCTAATGTTTTTCTAAGGAGGCTTGTATTTTCTAAGGACAACCATGAAATCTTGCCTAATAACATATTTAATGCTATCAAGTAAGTCCTATTGAAAAATATAGGGAAAGAAAACATTAATGATTCTTCTAACTATGAAAACTGCTTATGATGTCTTTTTACTTATCAAGATTAACTTCTTCTTATTCTTATTATAGTGTGTTCTTCAATTATCAAACAACTACCAAAACAAGAAGATCAACAAGATACAAGTACACAAGATGTAGGCTCTAAGGAAAAACCTCTCCTCTTGAGAGGAAAACCCTTCAATCTCTTCTTATATATTATTTATTGACGAATACCAAGACCTTTGACTAACCCTAAAGCCCTTCCAAGACCAAGATCAACTTCTCAATAATGTGTTTGTTTTACTTATTTCCAAACCTAGCAGAATCTCTTTTGACAACACTTCTTTGACCTCCACCCACATATTTTCGGCCCTAATTGCACATTTGCAACTTCGTCCCCCTGGCAGTAGCTGCTACTTCACACGTATGGACAATAAATTCTTCTTCTTTGCCTCCAGCTGCATCGATTGACCTAATTTGACTCCTAAAACCCTAGCCAACAGCAAAAACCCTAACGAAACATTGCAGAATTTCAACCCTCTTCTTTGCACATTTGGAGAGAAAGAGAGAGAGGGGGACTAAAAACACTTCTCCTTCTTCTTGTCCTTCTTCACTGCCCTTTTCTTCTTCTTCCTTCGCATAAGAGAGAGAGGATTGAATGTTTTCAAATGAGGTCAAACTGTCTTTACATATTTGGTGCATGTATAATCACTGCCAACTCTAGATCATTCATGGGATCATTCTGTTCATGCTCATTTAGTCTCTAGGACTCATAACATACCACCTGCCCATCTTGGATAAGGACTCCACGAAGCCCTCGCTTGCAAGCATCTGTACTTACTACAAACTCTTTGTCCAGATATGCAATCTGTAATATTGGTGCATGTGTTAGAAACTACTTAAGCTGCTCAAAGCTAACTTCACAATCCTCAGTCCATTCAAAATTCTTACCTTTCCTTTGTAGTGATGTGATAGGATAAGAAATCTGTGAGAAGTTCTTGATGAACCTCCTATAATAGCTTGCCAGACCCATGAAATATCTCACCTCATCCACCCTCTTAGGAGCTACCCACTCCATGATGGCCCTTATCTTCTTTGGATCTATTGAAATTCTCTCCTTGGAGACAACATGTCCCAACTAGTGTACCTCTGTCTGGAATAAACTACACTTGCTGAGCTTAGCATACAACTGATTCTCTTTGAACAACCTCAACACTGCTTGTAAGTGCTCAACATGCTCTTCCTCATTTTTAGAATATACTAGTATATCATCAATGAACATAATAGAAAACTTATCCAAATATGGACACAACACACTATTCATAAAACACATGAATCTAGTTGAAGCATTCATTAAGACAATGGAACCACAAAAAAATCATAATGCACATACCTTGTCCTAAACGCAGTCTTGTATATGTCGTCCTCTTTGATGCATACATGATGGTATTCCAATCTCAAGTCAATCATCGAGAACACTGTTGGTCTCTTCAACTGATCAAACAAGTAATCAATCTGTGGCATAGGGTACCTGTTCTTGATAGTCACTTTGTTCAACTACATGCAATCAATGCATAATCTTAGGGTACCATCTTTCTTCCTCACAAACAAGAACGTTGCGCCCCAAGGTGATAGACTTGGCCTAATGTGTCCCTTGTCCAACATCTCCTTCAAATACAATTTTAACTCAACCAACTAAGGTGTGCTCCTATAAGGTTCTTTCCATGATGGAACTTCCCATGGCACTAACTCAATAGAAAAGCCTACCTCCCTATGAGGTGGAAAATCTATAATGTCCTCAAGAAATACATCCTTGAATTGTTGTAAAACTAGGTACTTATTCAACACATCTGCATCCTCAACCTCCTTACCCTTATCGCTAGAAATATGTACTACAAATAGCTTGCACACTTTCCTACGACTACATTTTTATTTCATAACTATCACCATCCTAACTGATGTGGCTTTCTTCTTACCTTGCAAGACTCTTGGTTCTCCATTGGCATCAACACATTCAATGGCCTTGTCATAGCAGTCAACCTTGGTTCTATGTAGATACAACCAATCCATGCCCAATAACATATTATATGAACCCAGTGGTAGAACATTCAAATGTGTTGTTGTAGGCTTACCATTCAAATCAAATGCATAAGCTCTTACCCAATGATGAACTTGTTTCTTTGTACCTGTATCCAACTAAACTAACCAAGATTTTGCATGCAAATCCTTATTCAAACCAAACTTATCCACCAATTCAAGAGTAACATAGCTATAATTTATTAAATAATTAAGAAATCCTCTAGGTTAATTTAACAATTAGATAAACAATTGACTTAATATTATATTCTTCTTATTCTAATATTTATATTTTTATATGTATTTATTAAATAGTTAATACCTTTTATAACTAACTATATTAACTTAATAACCATTTAAAATTACTTTATTTTAATACACACACACACATATAAATTAAAGGTGAAGTCAAATGTCCTTCTGACTTAATATAACTAACTTCCAATTTAATATTAAATTAACTTATTTTTATGCCCCTAGTCCAACTAACTGATCCCTAGTCAAATTTAGTCGTTGGTCAATATATTCGTTGCTCGATCAAGAATTATAGCCATTGGAGGTTCTGCTCTATCTATTTAACATGCAAAGCTTTATCTAATTCTTCAACTTGTCCTCACGATGAACCACACTGGTTGGTTTGAAACGTGTCGACAAATGAAATATCATGTGATTTACATTGAAAAACCTCTCATAAACTTGATATGGATCACATAAGCCTCGATTCAATAATCATAGTCTCCTCTCACGAAACCCACAAAAACCCAAAAACGATTTGGGCTTAATCCAATGAACCCAACAAGTGTGAATTTCCCAATCTCACCAGAAAACACCCCACAATTTTGATACTAATGAATCATGCCCACATCTTCCATGGGAAATTTCTCCGAGCTCCAGCTAAATTTTTGACTATGAAATACCCCCTATCTCCAGCCCTTATCACCCCTAATTTCACTTCCCTAAGTGCCTGCGCAACACTTGGTCAATAGCTTTTGTGCCCTTGCCAAGAGATAGAAAAATTGACCCAAGTAATAGCCTTCAATCCAACTGAGAATATCACTATCCAAACTATCGTCTAATAATAAAAAAAATCCTTGCAAAATCTCAGAGCTTCTAATCCACTCTTGCTCCCACAATGTGCTCCACAAAATACCTCTACGCACAAGAAGAACACACAACTGAATAAACTCCTGCAATGACATCCAATGGAAGCTCTGAATTTAGCTCCCAAATTGCCTCACTAGGGAGACACTCAAAGTTCTCTTAAATGAGGGTGGAATTTCACTTGAATTCCTGATGCTAAACAACACTTTGGACCTTGTTGTAAACAACTCCAAGAGAAGATGAAATATGAAATGTAATAACCAAAAATTAATCCAAAAAATGAGTCCATTTTTTTATAATTTCTCATAATGTCTTTAGAATCGTTTTTAATATTATTTTATTAATGACAGCCATAATACTAACTACATTTCTCCAATAATATTTACCTATTTTAATTAATATTACTAAAATAAAAATAAAAACCTTAAATAACTCGCATGTTCACAAAATTAGAGATATTAGACACTCTACTTTACCTATATTTTCCCCCGCTCATTAATAGCTAAGTAGAATCTGAATGCGTTATGAAACTTGACTCTTCTAATGGTTCGGCCACTTTAGGTTCTTACCAGTGCCGAGCACACTGATACGCAGGCTTCTCGAACCGACTAAGGACTTTGAGTGATTACTCGTGTCGCAAGCAGTTCAGACCGAATGTCCACAGATGCAGAGCAGGAGAACACTCGACTCAAACACACACACACTAGACTCTCTAAAATCTGATGCCCAACAAATGAGCCTTACCCTCCTTATATAGCAAAAGAAAGGGGGGACAAACATTATTGTTGGTTGGACGGAAAAGACTTCAGGAATCATTGCTTTTCTAGTCTTTATCAAAGTGACGTCCGCACAAATATTCGGATCAGACCGAATAATTGCTTTCGGGTAACGCATGTGATATAGTCTGTAAAGTAGATTCTTGTACTTAAAGTCAGACAGACTCATGACTATTTACATAGTGGATACTTTTTGAAAGAAAAGCCCACGAGAAAAGACTTAGAGGAGAATATTTACATTGTGGAGGCTTTTGAATAGTAAAGCCCACGGGAACACTGATCACAATTAAGCCCTTGTGATTGGTACATATTCAGAATACAGTCAGGTCAGGGAATCTATCCCTTTTGTAAAGTAGATCATCACATGCCTTAGTATATATCCTCCGAACTATCATAGGTTTAGCCAATATGACTTGGTGCTGAACTTTAGTTAAGACATACCACTCTAAATGGTCTATCATATATTCTTGGAGAGAATAATTTATCATGTGAAAAGGGTCGAATTCCTTGACTGTCATTTCTCTAATTGTGCTATAGATGTGATGATAGCAATCCCCAATGTTGTAATCAAATCATTTTTTACAGTGCCTTCTTTGATATCCTTCATGATATACTGGATCCATGGCTGTTCTGTTGACTCCGTAGTCTGTCCACCAATTCTGGAACCATTCGCATTGAAGATTATTCTGAGAAGCTGCCATTGTGCTGAGCTTCAGCTTGGTGTAATGGGTATCTGTCTTATCATCAACATTCATGAAATCCCACCATAATTTTTTGTAATATGAAAAATCATAGACCGTGTCAGGGAATATTACTTTGGGGTCATTTCTGGGCCATCTTGCACATGGTCGAACTTGAGGATGATTAATCCATAGGTCCCTGGTACGATAGATACAATAATAAGCTTCATAGATTCTTGTGTTCCTATCTCCATGGTGTCCAATCCGTCCAATGTCATGAAAATTTGATTCTAAGGATTCTCTTGCAGTTCTGGCATCTGCTTTTGCTTTGGTATACATCATGTCATGGATCCATTTTCTACCTTTCGGGTATACTTTCCTTTCAGGCACATAGTGTTGTAGATCAGTATGAGGCTGCAGGTTGGCATCAAGGAATTTTGTATTCCGTAGTTGCCATGTTGGTCTCCAGTTGTTTCTGTATGTGTCCCAATCCTGATTATCTGGAATAGTCCTCAAAACTTCACATCTCTGATTCTGATCCCATTCAGTAACAATCATCATGACTTGTGCACTATCGTTTTCAAGATATTCTCTGCTAAGAAAATCGGGGAGACAATTTTCTTCTCCTTTGATGTGCTCAATAGAAAAATCAAAATTTGCAAATAATGCTTGCCATCTGGCAAATTTTGCTTCTTCTGGTTTTTTAATATTTTTGGACAAAACTTTCTTCATTGCTGACGCATCTGTCCGAAGGAGAAATGGTTTATTTATGAGATATACTGCAAATTTGCTGATGCAATTCCATGCAACTTTTACCTCTCTTTCAATAACAGAGTATTTTTGTTCTGTTGGGTTCCAAACCCCGGAGGCAAATTGCACCACTTGTTCTTCTTCACCCATTCTTTGCTTCAAAATGCCACCCCATCCTATATCACTGGCATCAGATTCAACAATCTTATATGCCTCATCATCTGCTATATATAATATAGGCAAAGATTTTACCTTTGCTTTGATTTGTGGTACTGCTCTGGTGTGGACTTCTGACCATGGAGGAGGATTTTTTCCAGTCCTTTTATAGAGTAATTTTCTATCAATGGCACAGTCTTGATAAAAGCTACTCACATAATTTAAGCAACCAAGGAACCTCTGCAACTGTGTCTTATCCCTTAAGACATCTGGGAATTTATCTGCAAACTCAATGGCATGTTGTTGTAAAGAGATTTGTCCATTTGAAATCTGGTGGCCTAAAAACTTTATAGAAGTTTGGAATAATTCCATCTTCTTTTTGTTGAGCACGATACCATTTTTCTTGACCAAATTCATGAAAATATTTACATGTCTGAAGTGGTCATCAAGATTTTTGGAAAAGATTAAAACATCATCAATATATACAAGTAACCAGTCAAAATATGGTTTGAAAATATCATCCATAACTTTCTGAAATTTTGAAGGAGCATTTTTGAGGCCAAAGGGCATGACATTCCATTCGTAATGCCCTGCAGGGATACTAAAAGCAGTTTTAAATTTATCTTCTTCATCAACAGCAACCTGCCAAAATCCCGCCTCTAAGTCAAATTTTGAAAATATTTTTGCTCCTGCAATTCTTCTGATTAGATCTCCTTTATGAGGGATAAGATAAGTATCATCAACCAAGACTAAATTTAGAGGCTTGTAATTTATCACAAGTCTGGGGATACCTCTAATTTGTTCGGCCCTCTTATTTACATAGAATCCATAGCAGTTCCAGGGGCTAGTAGATTCTCTGATTAATCCTCTGTTGAGCAACTGCTGTATTTCTCACTGACATAATTCTCTGTATTCTTGGCTCATGGGAATAGCTCTGCTTTTACAGGGCTTTCCTTTGTACCCTTCCTTATAGGGTAATTTAATAGTATGTTGCTTTTTGTGCCAGAAAGCATTTGGTTCTTCTGAGCAACATTTTTCTGCCAATTTTTCTTTTAATTCTAGAATCCTTCTTTTGATCTGTGGTAGTTTCAGCTGTTCTTCAACTCGCAACTTGCCTTTTAGATCTTTGAGATCTAATAGCAAGGATTCTGCTTTATCCAATTTCTGCATGGCTTGTACCATTGTAGAGACTCTTGGAGTTGAAACATAAGGGAGCTCAATCCATTTTCTTGTACCTTTAGATGTAGGTACAGAAATGAAATAACCAGCTCTACTCCCTTTTAATCTTGCTGAACCATGAGGTTCTACTGGAGCTAAAAAGACATTTCCTAATATACAATCAATAGGAATGTTTTCTATGGCAAACTTCATATATACACAATGAGTATCAAAACATAATGAGGCTCTAGGGATTTCATACTTAAGCTTCTTGTTTCCTAGGCCTACAACTTCTCTTTCTGTAGAGACCCAATATTTTGCTGGAATATTTCTGATATTGAGAATATTAATGTCTGCGCTAGAATCCAACAATGCAGTCATGAAAAATACTTGACCTTGGATACATATTTTTACCTTAACATGGTGTTGTTGGTATGTGATGGTAAAAAGTCTCATATCCTGAAAGCCAAAATGTGGGTCTGATCTTCCTTCTGCAATTTCAATTTCTCTGTTATGTACTTCTATATTCCAGGATTCTTCTTCTTTAACCTCCTTTCCTTTCTTTATTTCTGCAATCTGTGTTTTGATGGCGGAGATCTCTATTTTAAGCTGGTGAATTTCACCACTTACTTCTCCCAAAGTCAGGGATCTTACTTTCCCTGGTTTTTGGTGATGCAATTGGAAGGACTTGGTGTTTCTTTCATATGATGCATCAACAAACAAAGGTTTCTTACATGATTCTTTCGAAGCTTTTGATTTGAGCTGATCTGTGAATGCTTCTATCAGGCGGTCCTTCATTGCTCCTTCCTCCATTGTCCTCATATGAGCTAAAATTTTCATTTCTGCTTCTTCTTCAGCATATGCCATTAGGACCTTTTCTTTGGGAGCCTTTGGTCCTTCTTCATCCTCACTGGAGCTGTACAAAACTTCAGAATCATCTTCACAAAATACATGGCATGCACATTCATATGAATTAGAACAAGAACATTCTGATGATTCAGAATCAGTATACTGACCCATGTTAACTTGAAATTCTTCTTCTTTACTACTAAAAGAGTGAAGAGATGAATCTTCTAGTTGATGCTGTTGTGCTGCGATATGAAGATTTGGGCATTTTTCTGTAACATGATTCTTTGATTTACATCTTAAACAGAAGAATGGACTTGAATGTTCTTTTTTGACCTGTTTATCTTTTTGGGCATAAACAACTGTCTTTTTCCCTTTGTTGAGTTTTGATTCTTCTCCTTGGGGCCATCTTGAGGCTGTATGCCCCGTCTGGCCACATAACCAGCAAGTGAGTTTGTTCCATTTCTCTTGCTTGGATGTGTGCAGATGGATATCAGAAGGATTGTAATAATGAGTTTTGGGGATGTACCTATAGTAGCCTTTTCTCTTATGGCTTTTATCCCTTGTGGGATACTTTCTTTTGTTTCTTGGGTAATCCCTTTTATTTTTGTAGAAAGTCTCCTTGAATTCTCTTTTGGCCCTTTTTTTAGACTTTCTCTTTTTGACCAATGGGTCATCTATGGTTAGTCCATACTTGCTGCAGATGGACTTTCTATCTGGTAACCTGGACAATTTTTCCTATGACTTATTTACCTTTGAGCTGGTACAAAGACTGACAGGTGTCTTTGTAATAAGGGAATAAATTTCTCCCCATGTGTAAGATTCAAAAGGTAACTGGAAAATGTCTTGCATTCTGATATAATCGACAAATCTAGAGGGTAGAGCAGCAAGATATACCTGCTTCCAGAGCAGATTTTTAGAATCTTTTACCTCATAGATCCGCTGCATCCAATCCCTGTGGAAATCATCATACTGGGACATCTTGTGACATTTGAGGTTCATCAAAATGACCTCATGCTTATTGGCGATTTCTGTTTCACATCCACACCAATGTTCTAGAATCATAGATGTTAGGGCACCAATCATATTATTTATCACTGTGCCATCTGGGTTATGAATGACATCTCCTTTTTAATCTTTAAGAACTTCTGCTTCCATGTTCTCAACCAGTTTAGGAGAGGATTCAGTTTCCCACCATCTAAGAAGAGTGCCTGTGAAACATTGGATGATAGTCCTGCAAGCTTCTACCTCTGTTTTTCCCCTAAGACACATGAGTTTGTATTCAGTATACATCATATCAATCATTTGGCGGATTTGGCCAATGCTCATGTTGTCTATATTCCACTCTCTGTGGGAATCTGGAAAGAAAGTATGTGCTTCGGGCATTTTTCCCTTTCCTTCAATGTCAGGAGCAGAATACTTAGAAAATCTATGCTCAAGAGGCTCATATTTTGGGAGGATTTGTGTTTCTGCTTCTGGTTCCCTAAACAAAGAGGCAATAGTTATTTTTTCAGATTCTTCATCCTTTGAGGTGGTTTCTTTAGGGAATAGTAGGGGAAACTTCTCTACATTCTTCATTGAATGTTGAATCTTTATATTTATCTTTATTAAGAAAGAATTTGGAACTTGCTTTTCTGTTTTTGTAATCTGCATCCTTTCAAATATCTCATTTAAGCCAGAAAGGAGTGTCTTAGTTGTACCAATATGCCCAACTAAGTTTTCTCCTATTTCTTCAATTTTATTCAATGACTTTCTAGTGTAAGAACGAGTCATGCTGGAATCAAACTGTATACTATTCAAACAAGAATTTGCTCTATTAAATGAAGACTGTACAACATCTACTTGTTTCTTTACTTCTTCTGCTTTTGCCATATTCATCTCTAGCCCTTTTAATGCAGTATTTGTCCAATTTAATTGTTCACTTGCCTTTTGGATCCTACTATCAATCCCTAAGACATTGTCATATTTTTGGACTAAGGGAATGGCTTTGGCTGCATTTGATTTTTCTCCTAAGATTATTCCCTTATATGGGGGAAAAGTAGTGGGAGTTTCAACTGTAGATCCATCAATTGCAGTCCATCCATGCTTGCCAGGAATACTGCTGGAAGAAGTACCAGTTAAAACATTTATGGGAGAAATTTTGTCTTTCCATGAGTAGAAGGATATCCACTCATTATTGTTTTCCATATAATTTTTCCAATCTGCGGCCAAATTTCTCTTCTGATATGGGGTGTACCCTTGATCAAATTCATCTGCTTGAGGATTTGTATACAAATCCCAATTCAACATTTCTTTCATCCATTTTGCAATGATTTGTGATTTTGGGGATCCATCCATAAGTGCAAAAAATTTATGCATCTCCATGACTGCAGGTTTCTTACAGTCAGAAGGAATCTGTTTGAATTTGCACTCTGGAATCAGTTCTGACTGTTCAAGTTTTCCCAATCCATACCTAGGCTTTGCCAGCCTCATTAAACAGATCATTTGAGTAAGCCTGGGATCCTCTTCTTCTATTGAATGGATCATAAGAACATGGTCAGTATCAGGCTCAGGTTCATGAGGAAAAGGTATATCTGAACACTTGGGATTTGGGCATGAACTGATAGAAGTGGACGGAGGAGCAATGCCAGTGCGAAGATTATGATGCAGATGAACGTCTTGTTCGGCTAAACTGAGAAGATTTATGACATTTGTACAGTCATGACATTTTACTTCTAAAGAAGAAAAATTAACAAGCTGAGCTAATTCAAAAAGCTGCGAGTGGTGACAAGAAGAAAATCCCCTTAAAGAAATTTTTGAAAATAACTCAAACAAGACTTTAGATTCTGCTGAAGTTACTTACCAAGAATCTCAGCCTTCTGCGAGATGGGCTCTACCAAATATTACACCCTCTAAAGTCTATAGTGACTTAGCCCCTTTCCATTTAATTGCTTCCACTAGAATCACTATTAAAGAGTCTATTAGCCAAGTTCAGGAGAACTCTGATAGTATCCAGACTATTCCTCTGCTAAATCCTCAAGCTTTACAGGTCTAAATGGTCTATCATATATTCTTGGAGAGAATAATTTATCATGTGAAAAGGGTCCCATTCCTTGACTGTCATTTCTCTAACTGTGCTATAGATGTGATGATAGCAATCCTCAATGTTGTAATCAAAGCATTTTTGACAGTGCCTTCTTTGATATCCTTCATGATATACTGGATCCATGGCTGTTCTGTTGACTCGGTACTCTGTCCACCAATTCTGGAACCATTCGCATTGAAGATTATTCTGAGAAGCTGCCATTGTGCTGAACTTCAGCTTGGTGTAATGGGTATCTGTCTTATCATCAACATTCATGAAATCCCACCATAATTTTTTGTAATCTAAAAAATCATAGACCGTGTCAGGGAATATTACTTTGGGGTCATTTCTGGTCCATCTTGCACATGGTCGAAGTTGAGGATGATTAATCCATAGGTCCTTGGTACGATAGATACAATAATAAGCTTCATAGATTCTTGTGTTGATATCTCCATGGTGTCCAATCCATCCAATGTCATGAAAATTTGATTCTAAGGATTCTCTTGTAGTTCTGGCATCTGCTTTTGCTTTGGTATACATCATGTCATGGATCCATTCTCTACCTTTCGGGTATACTTTCCTTTCAGGCACATAGTGTTGTAGATCAATATGAGGTTGTAGGTTGGCATCAAGGACTTTTGTATTCCGTAGTTTCCATGTTGGTCTCCAGTTGTTTCTGTATGTGTCCCAATCCTGATTATCTGGAATAGTCCTCAAAACTTCACATCTCTGATTCTGATCCCATTCAGTAACAATCATCATGACTTGTGCACTATCGTTTTCAAGATATTCTCTGCTAAGAAAATCGGGGAGACAATTTTCTTCTCCTTTGATGTGCTCAATAGAAAAATCAAAATTTTCAAATAATGCTTGCCATCTGGAAAATTTTGCTTCTTCTGGTTTTTTAATATTTTTGGACAAAACTTTCTTCATTGCTGACGCATCTGTCTGAAGGAGAAATGGTTTATTTATGAGATATACTGCAAATTTGCTGATGCAATTCCATGCAGCTTTTACCTCTCTTTCAATAACAGAGTATTTTTGTTCTGTTGGTTTCCAAACCCCGGAGGCAAATTGCACCACTTGTTCTTCTTCACCCATTCTTTGCTTCAAAATGCCACCCCATCCTATATCACTGGCATCAGATTCAACGATCTTATATGCCTCATCATCTGCTATATGTAATATATGCAAAGATTTTACCTTTGCTTTGATTTGTTGTACTGCTCTGGTGTGGACTTCTGACCATGGACGAGGATTTTTTCCATTCCTTTTATTGAGTACTTTTCTATCAATGGCACAGTCTTGATAAAAGCTACTCACATAATTTAAGCAACCAAGGAACCTCTGAAACTGTGTCTTATCCCTTAAGACATCTGAGAATTTATCTGCAAACTCAATGGCATGTTGTTGTAAAGAGATTTGTCCATTTGAAATCTGGTGGCCTAAAAACTTTATAGAAGTTGGGAATAATTCCATCTTCTTTTTGCTGAGCACGAGACCATTTTTCTTGACCAACTTCATGAAAATATTTACATGTCTGAAGTGGTCATCAAGATTTTTGGAAAAAATTAAAACATCATCAATATATACAAGTAACCAGTCAAAATATGGCTTGAAAATATCATCCATAACTTTCTGAAATTTTGAAGGAGCATTTTTTTAGGCCAAAGGGCATGACATTCCATTCGTAATGCCCTGCAGGGATACTAAAACCAGTTTTAAATTTATCTTCTTCATCAACAACAACCTGCCAAAATCCCGCCTTTATGTCAAATTTTGAAAATATTTTTGCTCCTGCAATTCTTCTGATTAGATCTCCTTTATGAGGGATAGGATAAGTATCATCATCCAAGACTAAATTTAGAGGCTTGTAATTTATCACAAGTCTGGGGATACCTCTAATTTGTTCGGCCCTCTTATTTACATAGAATCCATAGTAGTTCCAGGGGCTAGTAGATTCTCTGATCAATCCTCTGTTGAGCAACTGCTGTATTTCTTGCTGACATAATTCTTTGTATTCTTGGCTCATGGGAATAGCTCTGCTTTTACAGGGCTTTCCTTTGTACCCTTCCTTATAGGGTAATTTAATAGTATGTTGCTTTCTGTGCCAGAAAGCATTTGGTTCTTCTGAGCAACATTTTTCTGCCAATTTTTCTTTTAATTCTAGAATCCTTCTTTTGATCTGTGGTAGTTTCAGCTGTTCTTCAACTCGCAACTTGCCTTTTAGATCTTTGAGATCTAATAGCAAGGATTCTGCTTTATCCAATTTCTGCATGGTTCATACCATTGTAGAGACTCTTGGAGTTGAAATATAAGGGAGCTCAATCCTTTTTCTTGTACCTTTATATGTAGGTACAGAAATGAAATAACCAGCTCTACTCCCTTTTAATCTTGCTGAACCATGAGGTTCTACTGCAGCTAAAAAGACATTTCCTAATATACAATCAACAGGAATGTATGCTATGGCAAACTTCATATATACACAATGAGTATCAAAACATAATGAGGCTCTAGGGATTTCGTACTTAAGCTTCTTGTTTCCTAGGCCTACAACTTCTCTTTCTGCAGAGACCCAATATTTTGCTGGAATATTTCTGATATTGAGAATATTAATGTCTGCGCCAGAATCCAACAATGCAGTCATGAAAAATACTTGACCTTGGATACATATTTTTACCTTAACATGGTGTTGCTGGTATGTGATGGTAAAAAGTCTCATATCCTGAAAGCCAAAATGTGGGTCTGATCTTCCTTCTGCAATTTCAATTTCTCTATTATGTACTTCTGTATTCCAGGATTCTTCTTCTTTAACCTCATTTCCTTTCTTTATTTCTGCAATATGTGCTTTGATGGCGGAGATCTCTGTTTTAAGCTGGTGAATTTCACCACTTACTTCTCCCAAAGTCAGGGATCTTACTTTCCCTGGTTTTTGGTGATGCAATTGGAAGGACTTGGTGTTTCTTTCATATGATGCATCAACAAACAAAGGTTTCTTACCTGATTCTTTCGAAGCTTTTGATTTGAGCTGATCTGTGAATGCTTCTATCAGGCGGTCCTTCATTGCTCCTTCCTCCATTGTCCTGATATGAGCTAAAATTATCATTTCTGCTTCTTCTTCAGCAGATGCCATTAGGACCTTTTTCTTTGGGAGCCTTTGGTCCTTCTTCATCCTCACTGGAGCTGTACAAAACTTCAAAATCATCTTCACAAAATACATGGCATGCACATTCATCTGAATTAGAACAAGAACATTCTGATGATTCAGAATCAGTATACTGACCCATGTTAACTTGAAATTCTTCTTCTGTACTACTAAAAGAGTCAAGAGATGAATCTTCTAGTTGATGCTGCTGTGCTGTGATATGAAGACAAAGTCCTTAGTCGGTTCGAGAAGCCTGCGTATCAGTGTGCTCGGCACTGGTAAGAACCTAAAGTGGCCGAACCATTAGAAGAGTCAAGTTTTGGGTGTTAAGTCTGATTCAAAGACAGAGCCTATACCTCGCCAGAAGCATCCAGTAGTAACTTGCTTATGATTAAGCTGTGAAAAGTCCGGTAAAAGCGAGAATAGTCTATTTCTGTAGAGAATCAATCTTTGTAAAAGATCTGTGAGCATTCTGTAAGATTTTCTCCATTCTGAAATAAGATGAGTATGCTATTTTTCCATTGAGTACTGTTGTGCGAATCTATGAGTCCGCTGTGGTAGAAGTATTCTCTGTGCTTTCGTTCGAAGTTCGCAGGAAGTTCGCCAAAGGATCGAAGGGACGTCGAGACCGTTTAAGGCGTGGATGCTGTTGTGAAGGTCGCCAGAACGTGAAAGATCTTAGTAGGTTCACCACTGGTTCACCAGGAGTTAGTTATCAGAGAAATACTGAGAGACACAGAGAAAGAGCAAGCTCGTGACAGGAGCCCCTGCTGAAAATTGGTATCAGAGCCAGTAACATCTGGTTCTAAAGGTTGGTACTCAGATCTATCTTCGTTTTTAAGAATGGATTCATTCAGAAAGTCTATCTCATTCCGAGAGCTTGAAGAAGATTCTCTTCCAGAAGAAAATCCCCTTAAAGAAATGTTTGAAAATAACTCAAACAAGACTTTAAATTCTGAAGTTACTTACCAAGAATCTCAGCCTTCTGCGAGATGGGCTCTACCAGATATTACACCCTCTGAAGTCTATAGTGACTTAGCCCCTTTCCATTTAATTGTTGCCACTAGAATCACTATGAAAGAGTCTATTAGCCAAGTTCAGGAGAACTCTGATAGTATCCAGACTATTCCTCTGCTAAATCCTCAAGCTTTACAGGCAGAAGCGAAAAGGTTAAAAACAAATTATCTGCATCTTGGTTGCATAAGAGTTGGCATTAACCCTCTAGTCCACAAAGGGTTAAAAACATTTGTGCTTGCTACTGTTAGAGATCTAACGCACAATAGATACACAGATTCTATTATTGGTGGGATCGTAGCCCCTTTGTCTGATGGCCCCGTATACTTTGATTGTTACCCAATCTTTTCTGTTTATACATTTGATGAGACCATTAAAGATATTCTACAGCTGCAAATCCATACTACTGGATTTGACATGAAAAAGAAAAGGAACAATATAGCCATCCAGACCAAAGCCTGTCTCAGACATACCAACACTCTTTGGCTAGCAATCCATCATACTCCCAGTAGGGATTCCAAGTCAAGTGTGGTAGTCAAAACTGACCCAAAAAATAAAAAAGTTGAACAACAGTTCATAAAATGGGAAAATCTGGAGTTTCCTCAACATTGGGTCGTAAATCATTCCATGCCTCAAATCCCCAGAAATATCACATCTGCCAACATCACAGAAAATGCTTCTAGTGCAGTCATATCCTTTCCTCGTAGATCAACCATTGATCGAAAAGGAATAGATGCTGCCTGTAAAATATCCAAATACTACAAAGATCCTTCCACTGTTGATATCGCGTTTTCATCATCATTTTCTTCTTGTCACCACTCGCAGATTTTTGAATTAGCTCAGCTTGTTAAGTTTTCTTCTTTAGAAGTAAAATGTCCTGACTGTACAAATGTCATAAATCTTCTCAGTTTAGCCGAACAAGACGTTCATCTGCATCATAATCCTCGCACTGGCATTGCTCCTCCGTCCACTTCTATCAGTTCATGCCCAAATCCCAAGTGTTCAGATATACCTTTTCCTCATGAACTTGAGCCTGATACTGACCATGTTCTTATGATCCATTCAATAGAAGAAGAGGATCCCAGGCTTACTCAAATGATTTGTTTAATGAGGTCGGCAAAGCCTAGGTATGGATTGGGAAAACTTGAACAGTCAGAACTGATTCCAGAGTGCAGATTCAAACAGATTCCTTCTGACTGTAAGAAACCTGCAGTCATGGAGATGCATAAATTTTTTGCACTTATGGATGGATCCCCAAAATCACAAATCAGTGCAAAATGGATGAAAGAAATGTTGAATTGGGATTTGTATACAAATCCTCAAGCAGATGAATTTGATCAAGGGTACACCCCAGATCAGAAGAGAAAGTTGGCCGCAGATTGGAAAAATTATATGGAAAACAATAATGAGTGGACATCCTTCTACTCATGGAAAGACAAAATTGCTCCCATAAATGTTTTAACTGGTACTTCTTCTAGCAGTATTCCTAACAAGCATGGATGGACTGCAATTGATGGATCTACAGTTGAAACTCCCACTACTTTTCCCCCATATAAGGGAATAATCTTAGGAGAAAAATCAAATGCAGCCAAATCCATTCCCTTAGTCCAAAAAGATGACAATGTCTTAGGGATTGATAGTAGGATCCAAAAGGCAAGTGAACAATTAAATTGGACAAATACTGCATTAAAAGGGCTAGAGATGAATATGGCAAAAGCAGAAGAAGTAAAGAAACAAGTAGATGTTGTACAGTCTTCATTTAATAGAGCAAATTCTTGTTTGAATAGTATACAGTTTGATTCCAGCATGACTCATTCTTACACTAGAGAGTCATTGAATAAAATTGAAGAAACAGGAGAAAACTTAGTTGGGCATATTGGTACAACTAAGACACTCCTTTCTGGCTTAAATGAGAAATTTGAAAGGATGCAGATTACAAAAACAGAAAAGCCAGTTCCAAATTCTTTCTTAATAAAGAGAAATATAAAGATTGAACATTCAATGAAGAATGTAGAGAAGTTTCCCCTACTATTCCCTAAAGAAACCACCTCAAAGGATGAAGAATCTGAAAAAATAACTATTGCCTCTTTGTTTAGGGAACCAGAAGCAGAAACACAAATCCTCCCAATCTATGAGCCTCTTGAGCATAGATTTTCTAAGTATTCTGCTCCTGACATTGAAGGAAAGGGAAAAATGCCCGAAGCACATACTTTCTTTCCAGATTCCCACAGAGAGTGGAATATAGACAACATGAGCATTGGCCAAATCCGCCAAATGATTGATATGATGTATACTGAATACAAACTCATGTGTCTCAGGGGAAAAACAGAGGTAGAAGCTTGCAGGACTATCATCCAATGTTTCACAGGCACTCTTCTTAGATGGTGGGAAACTGAATCCTCTCCTAAACTGGTTGAGAACATGGAAGCAGAAGTGCTTAAAGATAAAAAAGGAGATGTCATTCATAACCCAGATGGCACAGTGATAAATAATATGATTGGTGCCCTAACATCTATGATTCTAGAACATTGGCGTGGATGTGAAACAGAAATCGCCAATAAGCATGAGGTCATTTTGATGAACCTCAAATGTCACAAGATGTCCCAGTATGATGATTTCTACAGGGATTGGATGCAGCAGATCTATGAGGTAAAAGACTCTAAAAATCTTCTTTGGAAGCAGGTATATCTTGCTGCTCTACCCTCTAGGTTTGTCGATTATATCAGAATGCAAGACATTTTCCAGTTAACTTTTGAATCTTACACATGGGGAGAAACTTATTCCCTTATTACAAAGGCACTTGTCAATCTTTGTACCAGCTCAAAGGTAAATAAATCATTGGAAAAATTGTCCAGGTTACCAGATAGAAAGTCCATCTGTAGCAAGTATGGACTAACCATAGATGACCCATTGGTCAAAAAGAGAAAGTCTAAAAAAAGGGCCAAAAGAGAATTCAAGGAGACTTTCTACAAAAATAAAAGGGATTACCCAAGAAACAAAAGAAAGTATCCCACAAGGGATAAAAGCCATAAGAGAAAAGGCTACTATAGGTACATCCCCAAAACTCATTATTACAATCCTTCTGATATCCATCTGCACACATCCAAGCAAGAGAAATGGAACAAACTCACTTGCTGGTTATGTGGCCAGACGGGGCATACAACCTCAAGATGCCCCCAAGGAGAAGAATCAAAACTCAACAAAGGGAAAAAGACAGCTGTTTATGCCCAAAAAGATAAATAGGTCAAAAAAGAACATTCAAGTCCATTCTTCTGTTTAAGATGTAAATCAAAGAATCATGTTACAGAAAAATGCCCAAATCTTCATATCGCAGCACAACAGCATCAACTAGAAGATTCATCTCTTGACTCTTTTAGTAGTACAGAAGAAGAATTTCAAGTTAACATGGGTCAGTATACTGATTCTGAATCATCAGAATGTTCTTGTTCTAATTCAGATGAATGTGCATGCCATGTATTTTGTGAAGATGATTCTGAAGTTTTGTACAGCTCCAGTGAGGATGAAGAAAGACCAAAGGCTCCCAAAGAAAAGGTCCTAATGGCATCTGCTGAAGAAGAAGCAGAAATGAAAATTTTAGCTCATATCAGGACAATGGAGGAAGGAGCAATGAAGGACCGCCTGATAGAAGCATTCACAGATCAGCTCAAATCAAAAGCTTCGAAAGAATCAGGTAAGAAACCTTTGTTTGTTGATGCATCATATGAAAGAAACACCAAATCCTTCCAATTGCATCACCAGAAACTAGGGAAAGTAAGATCCCTGACTTTGGGAGAAGTAAGTGGTGAAATTCACCAGCTTAAAACAGAGATCTCCGCCATCAAAGCACAGATTGCAGAAATAAAGAAAGGAAAGGAGGTTAAAGAAGAAGAATCATGGAATACAGAAGTACATAACAGAGAAATTGAAATTGCAGAAGGAAGATCAGACCCACATTTTGGCTTTCAGGATATGAGACATTTTACCATCACATACCAACAACACCATGTTAAGGTAAAAATCTGTATCCAAGGTCAAGTATTTTTCATCACTGCATTGTTGGATTCTGGCGCAGACATTAATATTCTCAATATCAGAAATATTCCAGCAAAATATTGGGTCTCTGCAGAAAGAGAAGTTGTAGGCCTAGGAAACAAGAAGCTTAAGTACGAAATCCCTAGAGCCTCATTATGTTTTGATACTCATTGTGTATATATGAAGTTTGCCATAGCATACATTCCTGTTGATTGTATATTAGGAAATGTCTTTTTAGCTGCAGTAGAACCTCATGGTTCAGCAAGATTAAAAGGGAGTAGAGCTGGTTATTTCATTTCTGTACCTACATATAAAGGTACAAGAAAAAGGATTGAGCTCCCTTATATTTCAACTCCAAGAGTCTCTACAATGGTATGAACCATGCAGAAATTGGATAAAGCAGAATCCTTGCTATTAGATCTCAAAGATCTAAAAGGCAAGTTGCGAGTTGAAGAACAGCTGAAACTACCACAGATCAAAAGAAGGATTCTAGAATTAAAAGAAAAATTGGCAGAAAAATGTTGCTCAGAAGAACCAAATGCTTTCTGGCACAGAAAGCAACATACTATTAAATTACCCTATAAGGAAGGGTACAAAGGAAAGCCCTGTAAAAGCAGAGCTATTCCCATGAGCCAAGAATACAGAGAATTATGTCAGCAAGAAATACAGCAGTTGCTCAACAGAGGATTGATCAGAGAATCTACTAGCCCCTGGAACTGCTATGGATTCTATGTAAATAAGAGGGCCAAACAAATTAGAGGTATCCCCAGACTTGTGATAAATTACAAGCCTCTAAATTTAGTATTGGCTGATGATACTTATCCTATCCCTCATAAAGGAGATCTAATCAGAAGAATTGCAGGAGCAAAAATATTTTCAAAATTTGACTTAAAGGCGGGATTTTGGTAGGTTGCTGTTGATGAAGAAGATAAATTTAAAACTGCTTTTAGTATCCCTGCAGGGCATTACGAATGGAATGTCATGCCCTTTGGCCTCAAAAATTCTCCTTCAAAATTTCAGAAAGTTATGGATGATATTTTCAAGCCATATTTTGACTGGTTACTTGTATATATTGATGATGTTTTAATCTTTTCCAAAAATCTTGATGACCACTTTAGACATGTAGCTATTTTCATGAAGTTGGTCAAGAAAAATGGTCTCGTGCTCAGCAAAAAGAAGATGGAATTATTCCAAACTTCTATAAAGTTTTTAGGCCACCAGATTTCAAATGGACAAATCTCTTTACAACAACATGCCATTGAGTTTGCAGATAAATTCCCAGATGTCTTAAGGGATAAGACACAGTTGCAGAGGTTCCTTGGTTTCTTAAATTATGTGAGTAGCTTTTATCAGGACTGTGCCATTGATAGAAAAGTAATCAATAAAAGGACTGGAAAAAATCCTCCTCCATGGTCAGAAGTCCACACCAGAGCAGTACAACAAATCAAAGCAAAGGTAAAATCTTTGCCTATATTATATATAGCAGATGATGAGGCATATAAAATCGTTGAATTTGATGCCAGTGAAATAGGATGGGGTGGCATTTTGAAGCAAAGAATGGGTGAAGAAGAACAAGTGGTGCAATTTGCCTCCGGGGTTTGGAACCCAACAGAACAAAAATACTCTGTTATTGAAAGAGAGGTAAAAGCTGCATGGAATTGCATCAGCAAATTTGCAGTATATCTCATAAATAAACCATTTCTCCTTCGAACAGATGCGTCAGCAATGAAGAAAGTTTTGTCCAAAAATATTAAAAAACCAGAAGAAGCAAAATTTGCCAGATGGCAAGCATTATTTGCAAATTTTTATTTTTCTATTGAGCACATCAAAGGAGAAGAAAATTGTCTCCCCGATTTTCTTAGCAGAGAATATCTTGAAAACGATAGTGCACAAGTCATGATGATTGTTACTGAATGGGATCAGAAACAGAGATGTGAAGTTTTGAGGACTATTCCAGATAATCAGGATTGGGACACATACAGAAACAACTGGAGACCAACATGGCAACTACGGAATACAAAAGTCCTTGATGCCAACCTGCAGCCTCATACTGATCTACAACACTATGTGCCTGAAAGGAAAGTATACCCGAAAGGTAGAAAATGGATCCATGACATGATGTATACCAAAGCAAAAGCAGATGCCAGAACTACAAGAGAATCCTTAGAATCAAATTTTCATGACATTGGACGGATTGGACACCATGGAGATAGCAACACAAGAATCTATGAAGCTTATTATTGTATCTATCGTACCAGGGACCTATGGATTAATCATCCTCAAGTTCGACCATGTGCAAGATGGCCCAGAAATGACCCCAAAGTAATATTCCTTGACACGGTCTATGATTTTTCAGATTACAAAAAATTATGGTGGGATTTCGTGAATGTTGATGATAAGACAGATACCCATTACACCAAGTTGAAGTTCAGCACAATGGAAGCTTCTCAGAATAATCTTCAATGCAAATGGTTCCAGAATTGGTGGACAGACTACGGAGTCAACAGAACAGCCATGGATCCAGTATATCATGAAGGATATCAAAGAAGGCACTGTCAAAAATGCTTTGATTACAACATTGGGGATTGCTATCATCACATCTATAGCACAGTTAGAGAAATGGCAGTCAAGGAATGGGACCCTTTTCACATGATAAATTATTCTCTCCAAGAATATATGATAGACCATTTAGAGTGGTAGTCTTAACTAAAGTTCAGCACCAAGTCATATTGGGTAAACCTATGATAGTTCGGAGGATATATACTAAGGCATGTGATGATCTACTTTACAAAAGGGATAGATTCCCTGACCTGACTGTATTATGAATATGTACCAATCACAAGGGCTTAATTGTGATCAGTGTTCCCGTGGGCTTTACTGTTCAAAAGCCTCCACAGTGTAAATATTCTCCTCTAGGTCTTTTCTCGTGGGCTTTTCTTTCAAAAAGTATCCACTGTGTAAATAGTCATGAGTCTGTCTCACTTTAAGTACAAGAATCTACTTTACAGACTATATCACATGCGTTACCCGAAAGCAATTATTCGGTCTGATCCGAATATTTGTGCGGACGTCGCTTTGATAAAGTCTGGAAAAGCAATGATTCCTGAAGTCTTTTCCGTCCAACCAACAGTAATGTTTGTCCCCCCTTTCTTTTGCTATATAAGGAGGGTAAGGCTCATTTATTGGGCATCGGATTTTAGAGAGTCTAGTGTGTGTGTGTTTGAGTCGAGTGTTCTCCTGCTCTGCATCTACGGACATTCAGTCTAAACTGCTTGCAACACGAGTAATCACTCAAAGTCCTTAGTCAGTTCGAGGAGCCTGCGTATCAGTGTGCTCGGCACTGGTAAGAACCTAAAGTGGCCGAACCATTAGAAGAGTCAAGTTTTGGGTGTTAAGTCTAATTCAAAGACAGAGCCTATACCTCGCCAGAAGCATCCGGTAGTAACTTGCTTATGATTAAGCTGTGAAAAGTCCGGTAAAAGCGAGAATAGTCTGTTTCTGTAGAGAATCAATCTTTGTAAAAGCTCTGTGAGCATTCTGTAAGATTTTCTCCATTCTGAAATAAGATGAGTATGCTATTTTGCCATTGACAACTGTTGTGCGAATCTATGAGTCCGTTGTGGTAGAAGTATTCTCTGTGCTTTCGTTCGAAGTTCGCAGGAAGTTCGCCAAAGGATCGAAGGGACGTCGAGACCGTTTAAGGCGTGGATGCCGTTGTGAAGGTCGCCAGAACGTGAAATATCTTAGTAGGTTCACCACTAGTTCACCAGGAGTTAGTTATCAGAGAAATACCGAGAGACAGAGAGAAAGAGCAAGCTCGTGACAGGAGCCCCTGCTGAAAATTGGTATCAGAGCCAGTAACGTCTGGTTCTAAATGTTGGTACTCAGATCTATCTTCGTTTTTAAGAATGGATTCATTCAGAAATTCTATCTCATTCCGAGAGCTTGAAGAATATTCTCTTCCAGAAGAAAATCCCCTTAAAGAAATTTTTGAAAATAACTCAAACAAGACTTTAAATTCTGAAGTTACTTACCAAGAATCTCAGCCTTCTGCGAGATGGGCTCTACCAGATATTACACCCTCTGAAGTCTATAGTGACTTAGCCCCTTTCCATTTAATTGTTGCCACTAGAATCACTATGAAAGAGTCTATTAGCCAAGTTCAGGAGAACTCTGATAGTATCCAGACTATTCCTCTGCTAAATCCTCAAGCTTTACAGGCAGAAGCGAAAAGGTTAAAAACAAATTATCTGCATCTTGGTTGCATAAGAGTTGGCATTAACCCTCTAGTCCACAAAGGGTTAAAAACATTTGTGCTTGCTACTGTTAGAGATCTAACGCACAATAGATACACAGCTTCTATTATTGGTGGGATCGTAGCCCCTTTGTCTGATGGCCCCGTATACTTTGATTGTTACCCAAACTTTCAGCAGGGGCTCCTGTCACGAGCTTGCTCTTTCTCTGTGTCTCTCAGTATTTCTCTTATAACTAACTCCTGGTGAACCAGTGGTGAACCTACTAAGATCTTTCACGTTCTGGTGACCTTCACAACAAAATCCACGCCTTAAACGGTCTCGACGTCCCTTCGATCCTTTAGCGAACTTCCTGCGAACTTCGGACGAAAGCACAGAGAATACTTCTACCACAGCGGACTCATAGATTCGCACAATGGTACTCAATGGCAAAATAGCATACTCATCTTATTTCAGAATGGAGAAAATCTTACAGAATGCTCACAGAGCTTTTAGAAAGATTGATTCTCTACAGAAACAGACTATTCTCGCTTTTACCAGACTTTTCACAGCTTAATCATAAGCAAGTTACTACCGGATGCTTCTGGCGAGGTATAGGCTCTGTCTTTGAATCAGACTTAACACCCAAAACTTGACTCTTCTAATGGTTCGGCCACTTTAGGTTCTTACCAGTGCCGAGCACACTGATACGCAGGCTTCTCGAACCGACTAAGGACTTTGAGTGATTACTCGTGTTGCAAGCAGTTCAGACTGAATGTCCGCAGATGCAGAGCAGGAGAACACTCGACTCAAACACACACACACTAGACTCTCTAAAATCCGATGCCCAACAAATGAGCCTTACCCTCCTTATATAGCAAAAGAAAGGGGGGACAAACATTACTGTTGGTTGGACGGAAAAGACTTCAGGAATCATTGCTTTTCCAGTCTTTATCAACGCGACGTCCGCACAAATATTCGGATCAGACCGAATAATTGCTTTCGGGTAACGCATGTGATATATTCTGTAAAGTAGATTCTTGTACTTAAAGTGAGATAGACTCATGACTATTTACACAGTGGATACTTTTTGAAAGAAAAGCCCACGAGAAAAGACTTAGAGGAGAATATTTACACTGTGGAGGCTTTTGAACAGTAAAGCCCACGGGAACACTGATCACAATTAAGCCCTTGTGATTGGTACATATTCATAATACAGTCAGGTAAGGGAATCTATCCCTTTTGTAAAGTAGATCATCACATGCCTTAGTATATATCCTCCGAACTATCATAGGTTTACCCAATATGACTTGGTGCTGAACTTTAGTTAAGACATACCACTCTAAATGGTCTATCATATATTCTTGGAGAGAATAATTTATCATGTGAAAAGGGTCCCATTCCTTGATTGTCATTTCTCTAACTGTGCTATAGATGTGATGATAGCAATCCCCAATGTTGTAATCAAAGCATTTTTGACAATGCCTTCTTTGATATCCTTCATGATATATTAGATCCATGGCTGTTCTGTTGACTCCGTAGTTTGTCCACCAATTCTGGAACCATTCGCATTGAAGATTATTCTGAGAAGCTGCCATTGTGCTGAACTTCAGCTTGGTGTAATGGGTATCTGTCTTATCATCAACATTCATGAAATCCCACCATAATTTTTTGTAATTTGAAAAATCATAGACCGTGTCAGGGAATATTTCTTTGGGGTCATTTCTGGGCCATCTTGCACATGGTCGAACTTGAGGATGATTAATCCATAGGTCCCTGGTACGATAGATACACTAATAAGCTTCATAGATTCTTGTGTTGCTATCTCCATGGTGTCCAATCCGTCCAATGTCATGAAAATTTGATTCTAAGGATTCTCTTGCAGTTCTGGCATCTGCTTTTGCTTTGGTATACATCATGTCATGGATCCATTTTCTACCTTTCGGGTATACTTTCCTTTCAGGCACATAGTGTTGTAGATCAGTATGAGGCTGCAGGTTGGCATCAAGGACTTTTGTATTCCGTAGTTGCCATGTTGGTCTCCAGTTGTTTCTGTATGTGTCCCAATCCTGATTATCTGGAATAGTCCTCAAAACTTCACATCTCTGATTCTGATCCCATTCAGTAACAATCATCATGGCTTGTGCACTATCGTTTTCAAGATATTCTCTGCTAAGAAAATCGGGGAGACAATTTTCTTCTCCTTTGATGTGCTCAATAGAAAAATCAAAATTTGCAAATAATGCTTTCCATCTGGCAAATTTTGCTTCTTCTGGTTTTTTAATATTTTTGGACAAAACTTTCTTCATTGCTGACGCATCTGTCCGAAGGAGAAATGGTTTATTTATGAGATATACTGCAAATTTGCTGATGCAATTCCATGCAACTTTTACCTCTCTTTCAATAACAGAGTATTTTTGTTCTGTTGGGTTCCAAACCCCGGAGGCAAATTGCACCACTTGTTCTTCTTCACCCATTCTTTGCTTCAAAATGCCACCCCATCCTATATCACTGGCATCAGATTCAACAATCTTATATGCCTCATCATCTGCTATATATAATATAGGCAAAGATTTTACCTTTGCTTTGATTTGTGGTACTGCTCTGGTGTGGACTTCTGACCATGGAGGAGGATTTTTTCCAGTCCTTTTATAGAGTAATTTTCTATCAATGGCACAGTCTTGATAAAAGCTACTCACATAATTTAAGCAACCAAGGAACCTCTGCAACTGTGTCTTATCCCTTAAGACATCTGGGAATTTATCTGCAAACTCAATGGCATGTTGTTGTAAAGAGATTTGTCCATTTGAAATCTGGTGGCCTAAAAACTTTATAGAAGTTTGGAATAATTCCATCTTCTTTTTGCTGAGCACGAGACCATTTTTCTTGACCAACTTCATGAAAATATTTACATGTCTGAAGTGGTCATCAAGATTTTTGGAAAAGATTAAAACATCATCAATATATACAAGTAACCAGTCAAAATATGGCTTGAAAATATCATCCATAACTTTCTGAAATTTTGAAGGAGCATTTTTGAGGCCAAAGGGCATGACATTCCATTCGTAATGCCCTGCAGGTATACTAAAAGCAGTTTTAAATTTATCTTCTTCATCAACAGCAACCTGCCAAAATCCCGCCTTTAAGTCAAATTTTGAAAATATTTTTTCTCCTGCAATTCTTCTGATTAGATCTCCTTTATGAGGGATAGGATAAGTATCATCAACCAAGACTAAATTTAGAGGCTTGTAATTTATCACAAGTCTGGGGATACCTCTAATTTGTTCGGCCCTCTTATTTACATAGAATCCATAGCAGTTCCAGGGGCTAGTAGATTCTCTGATCAATCCTCTGTTGAGCAACTGCTGTATTTCTCACTGACATAATTCTCTGTATTCTTGGCTCATGGGAATAGCTCTACTTTTACAGGGCTTTCCTTTGTACCCTTCCTTATAGGGTAATTTAATAGTATGTTGCTTTCTGTGCCAGAAAGCATTTGGTTCTTCTGAGCAACATTTTTCTGCCAATTTTTCTTTTAATTCTAGAATCCTTCTTTTGATCTGTGGTAGTTTCAGCTGTTCTTCAACTCGCAACTTGCCTTTTAGATCTTTGAGATCTAATATCAAGGATTCTGCTTTATCCAATTTCTGCATGGCTTGTACCATTGTAGAGACTCTTGGAGTTGAAACATAAGGGAGCTCAATCCTTTTTCTTGTACCTTTAGATGTAGGTACATAAATGAAATAACCAGCTCTACTCCCTTTTAATCTTTCTGAACCATGAGGTTCTACTGCAGCTAAAAAGACATTTCCTAATATACAATCAACAGGAATGTCTGCTATGGCAAACTTCATATATACACAATGAGTATCAAAACATAATGAGGCTCTAGGGATTTCGTACTTAAGCTTCTTGTTTCCTAGGCCTACAACTTCTCTTTCTGCAGAGACCCAATATTTTGCTGGAATATTTATGATATTGAGAATATTAATTTCTGCGCCAGAATCCAACAATGCAGTCATGAAAAATACTTGACCTTGGATACAGATTTTTACCTTAACATGGTGTTGTTGGTATGTGATGGTAAAAAGTCTCATATCGTGAAAGCCAAAATGTGGGTCTGATCTTCCTTCTGCAATTCCAATTTCTTTGTTATGTACTTCTATATTCCAGGATTCTTCTTCTTTAACCTCCTTTCCTTTCTTTATTTCTGCAATCTGTGCTTTGATGGCGGAGATCTCTGTTTTAAGCTGGTGAATTTCACCGCTTACTTCTCCCAAAGTCAGGGATCTTACTTTCCCTGGTTTTTGGTGATGCAATTGGAAGGACTTGGTGTTTCTTTCATATGATGCATCAACAAACAAAGGTTTCTTACCTGATTCTTTTGAAGCTTTTGATTTGAGCTGATCTGTGAATGCTTCTATCAGGCGATCCTTCATTGCTCCTTCCTCCATTGTCCTGATATGAGCTAAAATTTTCATTTCTGCTTCTTCTTCAGCAGATGCCATTAGGACCTTTTCTTTGGGAGCCTTTGGTCCTTCTTCATCCTCACTGGAGCTGTACAAAACTTCAGAATCATCTTCACAAAATACATGGCATGCACATTCATCTGAATTAGAACAAGAACATTCTGATGATTCAGAATCAGTATACTGACCCATGTTAACTTGAAATTCTTCTTCTGTACTACTAAAAGAGTCAAGAGATGAATCTTCTAGTTGATGCTGCTGTGCTGCGATATGAAGATTTGGGCATTTTTCTGTAACATGATTCTTTGATTTACATCTTAAACAGAAGAATGGACTTGAATGTTCTTTTTTGACCTGTTTATCTTTTTGGGCATAAACAACTGTCTTTTTCCCTTTTTTGAGTTTTGATTCTTCTCCTTGGGGGCATCTTGAGGTTGTATGCCCCGTCTGGCCACATAACCAGCAAGTGAGTTTGTTCCATTTCTCTTGCTTGGATGTGTGCAGATGGATATCAGAAGGATTGTAATAATGAGTTTTGGGGATGTACCTATATTAGCCTTTTCTCTTATGGCTTTTATCCCTTGTGGGATACTTTCTTTTGTTTCTTGGGTAATCCCCTTTATTTTTGTAGAAAGTCTCCTTGAATTCTCTTTTGGCCCTTTTTTTAGACTTTCTCTTTTTGACCAATGGGTCATCTATGGTTAGTCCATACTTGCTGCAGATGGACTTTCTATCTGGTAACCTGGACAATTTTTCCAATGACTTATTTACCTTTGAGCTGGTACAAAGACTGACAAGTGTCTTTGTAATAAGGGAATAAATTTCTCCCCATGTGTAAGATTCAAAAGGTAACTGGAAAATGTCTTGCATTCTGATATAATCGACAAACCTAGAGGGTAGAGCAGCAAGATATACTTGCTTCCAGAGCAGATTTTTAGAATCTTTTACCTCATAGATCCGTTGCATCCAATCCCTGTGGAAATCATCATACTGGAATATCTTGTGACATTTGAGGTTCATCAAAATGACCTCATGCTTATTGGCGATTTCTGTTTCACATCCACACCAATGTTCTAGAATCATAGATGTTAGGGCACCAATCATATTATTTATCACTGTGCCATCTGGGTTATGAATGACATCTCCTTTTTGATCTTTAAGCACTTATGCTTCCATGTTCTCAACCAGTTTAGGAGAGGATTCATTTTCCCACCATCTAAGAAGAGTGCCTGTGAAACATTGGATGATAGTCCTGCAAGCATCTACCTCTGTTTTTCCCCTGAGACACATGAGTTTGTATTCAGTATACATCATATCAATCATTTGGCGGATTTGGCCAATGCTCATGTTGTCTATATTCAACTCTATGTGGGAATCTGGAAAGAAAGTATGTGCTTCGGGCATTTTTCCCTTTCCTTCAATGTCAGGAGCAGAATACTTAGAAAATCTATGCTCAAGAGGCTCATAGATTGGGAGGATTTGTGTTTCTGCTTCTGGTTCCCTAAACAAAGAGGCAATAGTTATTTTTTCAGATTCTTCATCCTTTGAGGTGGTTTCTTTAGGGAATAGTAGGGGAAACTTCTCTACATTCTTCATTGAATGTTCAATCTTTATATTTCTCTTTATTAAGAAAGAATTTGGAACTAGCTTTTCTGTTTTTGTAATCTGCATCCTTTCAAATTTCTCATTTAAGCCAGAAAGGAGTGTCTTGTACCAATATGCCCAACTAAGTTTTCTCCTATTTCTTCAATTTTATTCAATGACTCTCTAGTGTAAGAACGAGTCATGCTGGAATCAAACTGTATACTATTCAAACAAGAATTTGCTCTATTAAATGAAGACTGTACAACATCTACTTGTTTCTTTACTTCTTTTGCTTTTGCCATATTCATCTCTAGCCCTTTTAATGCAGTATTTGTCCAATTTAATTGTTCACTTGCCTTTTGGATCCTACTATCAATCCCTAAGACATTGTCATCTTTTTGGACTAAGGGAATGGCTTTGGCTGAATTTGATTTTTCTCCTAAGATTATTCCCTTATATGGGGGAAAAGTAGTGGGAGTTTCAACTGTAGATCCATCAATTGCAGTCCATCCATGCTTTTCAGGAATATTGCTGGAAGAAGTACCAGTTAAAACATTTATGGGAGCAATTTTGTCTTTCCATGAGTAGAAGGATATCCACTCATTATTGTTTTCCATATAATTTTTCCAATCTGTGGCCAACTTTCTCTTCTGATCTGGGGTGTACCCTTGATCAAATTCATCTGCTTGAGGATTTGTATACAAATCCCAATTCAACATTTCTTTCATCCATTTTGCACTGATTTGTGATTTTGGGGATCCATCCATAAGTGCAAAAAAATTATGCATCTCCATGACTGCAGGTTTCTTACAGTCAGAAGGAATCTGTTTAAATCTGCACTCTGGAATCAATTCTGACTGTTCAAGTTTTCGCAATCCATACCTAGGCTTTGTCGGCCTCATTAAACAGATCATTTGAGTAAGCCTGGGATCCTCTTCTTCTATTGAATGGATCATAAGAACATGGTCAGTATCAGGCTCAGGTTCATGAGGAAAAGGTATATCTGAACACTTGGGATTTGGGCATGAACTGATAGAAGTGGACGGAGGAGCAATGCCAGTGCGAGGATTATGATGCAGATGAACGTCTTGTTCGGCTAAACTGAGAAGATTTATGACATTTGTACAGTCAGGACATTTTACTTCTAAAGAAGAAAAATTAACAAGCTGAGCTAATTCAAAAAGCTGCGAGTGGTGACAAGAATAAAATGATGATGAACACGCGGTATCAATAGTGGAAGGATCTCTGTAGTATTTGGATATTTTACAGGCAGCATCTATTCCTTTCCGATCAATGGTTGATCTACGAGGAAAGGATATGACTGCACTAGAAGCATTTTCTGTGATGTTGGCAGATGTGATATTTCTAGGGATTTGAGGCCTGGAATGATTTACGACCCAATGTTGAGGAAACTCCAGATTTTCCCATTTTATCAACTGTTGTTCAACTTTTTGATTTTTTGGGTTGGTTTTGACTACCACACTTGACTTGGAATCCCTACTGGGAGTTTATTAGACGTTGAATTTAAGACGTCAATAAATGTCTTAACTTCCCTTAGCAATTAAGAGTATTATAACTCAAAGGACCGACATGTTATCATAATGTATCGGAAGACCTGATTTTCGTGCACCTAAATTTCAATTTCAATTTTGTTCAGAAATATATTTGCTAACGAATGTATTATTGATCGGTGTACCAAGAAGAGTTCCCATACCATGTTTACGAACTATTAATTTGTGCATATAATGGTTAGGCTTTACCCGAAAGCCTATATTAATCAAAGCTTGGATATGGTCGCCGTCATTAAATTTGATTAAATTTGATATATTTAGGTCATTAGTGGATAAAAATGGTCCATTTACTTTTGTTCTAATAATAATTTAGCTAACCAAAGTTACTTTTTTAATTAAATAATGGTTATACCGCTAATCTTGTCCTAACTAACCAATCAAATCTAGTCGTTGTCAATATAGCCGCTATACAACCATTGGAGTTTCTGCTCTATCTATTTAACATGAAAAACCCTGATATGCTCATTCAACTTGTCCTAACGATGAGCTACACTAGTTGTGTCACGCCCGCAGGCGGTTGTGGTCTTCCAACCATGCCGACGAGGTGCGGCACCACCATACACTTTCTTTTTAACAATACTAATGTATGTGGACTACACCTAATTCACAACCGATAACTTAGTTTGTGTTTCGCAACCAAGTATAAAATGCATTTAATCTTTATATCAATGAAGGCCCATACTCATTCATTATCCACAGCAATTATAAAAGAACATCAATTGCATGATATAAAGGGGAGGGGCAACTCCCGAATAGTCTGCCCAACAATTTTATTAAATCATCAGTTTACAATACAAGTGTGTCTGGTCGAACTGAGTCTCACACTTAATCAAATACAACAACGACAACCTGCCTTTTACAATCACGTGCAATCTTGCCCGAAGGGCGGTGTTCACCAGAACCACCAGAGACCCTTTTCCAAGCCCAACACTAAACTGCGCAACTCCTTGCACAAACTCGTCCTTAAGATAAATCTGCGCACACTTTACAAGTGGTGCGCATGAGCTATGCGCAGCTCGACCTACGCGCACTTCCTTTACCCTTTCTGCGAGCTCCTTGTGTGTATTAAGTTGTTCGATTGCTTGCTCCAAATGGATCCACGCATAAGCAATATATATGCGTGTTAACACAAGTGTTGATGGGCGGTGGCACCCCCGGCCGACCCCCAAAACACTTATCAAACGCCCACACGTTACACATTATCACTCGTCAGCCTTGCTGTAATATGCTTCTCCGCCCGGTCGTATAAGTGTGTCGCTCTCCTTTGTTTATCGTTCGTTCACGCGTTTCAACCGCTCGTGTGTTTGCCCAAACTGCTATTGTTCGCTCAACCCGCAGGTCGTTCCCGAACCTGCTGTCGTTTACCCAACCCGCAGGTCGTTCACGTGTGCGCATGCCCATTCGCCCGTTGTCCGTCTGCTCGTGCAGCGATCGTTCAGCATCGCCCGGTTAGTTCGCCCAATATTCGGCGCGCACGTTCACTTGCCCATTCCACCCGTCGTGCGCTCTCCGTCGTTTGCCCGTGTCGCCATCGCACCCGCGTGCCCATCGTTTACCCGTGCACTCATCGCACCCCCGATGTTCGCCCGTGTGCCCACCGTGCACGGTGACTCGCCCGGCGCCCGACGCGTTTGCGCCCAAGGGCCTTACTAGTTGGTCCGAAACAAATGAAATAATGTGTGATTTACGCCGAAAAATATCTCATAAAGTTAATGTGGATCACAGAAGCCTCAATTCAACAATTAATGAAAATTTCCATTAACTTTAAAAATATATTAAATTGGGAATGAGACATTTTATATTTCTGTATTGCAATTTTAATTTATATAAATTTTAAGTTTTAGTTA
>APFE031718289.1:107953-151149 GCA_000404065.3 Pinus taeda | reverse complement strand
ATAATACTTTGTTGATAATTTCTTATCCTTCTTATCTTTCTTGAGGGAAATTTGTTGATATGTTTGTAGTCTTAGGAATACCTAGTCACCTACATCAAAACTTATTTTGCTGCGATGTTGATCTGCCTGTTATTTCATTCTGTTCTGCGCTAATGTGAGGTTATCCCTTAAGAGTTGGAGAACTTGTTGTTGATGCTCAATGTGATGTTGCACTGCTTGAACCTTGGAATTTTCTCTTAAATATGATGTGATGGATGGTGGATGATATCCAAAAAGTGCCATAAATGGGGTCATTTTTGTTGCACTATAGAATGAAGGGTTGTAGCACCATTCAATGAAGGGAAACCATTTGACCCATTATGTCTATTAATCAAATACAAAGCGACGAAGATATCCTTCCAACATTTGTTTACTATCTCAGTTTTCCCATCAGATTGAGGATGATAAGATGAGCTATGAGCTAACTGAATATCAGACAAGAAAATAATTCTGTTAAAAAATTTCTAGTGAAAATGGGATCTCTATCACTTACAATAATCTTTGGGTTTCCATGTAGCTTTTGAATTGTTTCCATAAATGTAGTAGAAATTGTACTGGCTTTAAATGGATGTGATAATGCACGCAAGTGTGCATACTTGGTGTGTTTGTCAACTACCACCGTGATGACACTCTTTCCTTCGAACTTGGGTAAACCTATGATAAAATCCATTGAAACCTCCTCCCGTTGTTGGATTGGAATGGATAAATGTTGTAATAGACATGGGGTCTAAATTTTTCCAACTTTATTTTGTTGGCAAACTAAACATTCCACCACAAACTTTTGAATATCCGGTTTAAGGCAATCCAAAAAAAATTCCTTCTTAACACTGTGGTAAGCTTTTAAAAATATTGACTACCCTCCTAAGGGAGAAGTGTCCAATTCCATAAGAATATTTTGTTTGAGTTGGGAATTCTTACATAGGTATAAGCAATCTTTGTACCATAATGAATCATTTTTCCAGCTAAATGTATTAGATGTTCTGGGATCTTGTTGTATCTTTTTAATGAGTGCCCACACTTATTCGTGATTCTACCATTCCTCCCTTGCTTCGTTTATCCAATCTGGTTGGATAATAGAAATGGCACACAACAATGCTTCTACGTCGTCGTCCTTTCTTGAGAGTGCATCTGCCACAACATTTTGCTTCCCTTTTTTGTAGATGATTTCAAAGTCATAACCCAACATCTTTGTGACCCATTTTTGTTGCTCTTCAGAGGATAATCTTTGTTCTAAAAAGTATTTAAGAGTATCATGACTAGTTTTTACCTTGAAGTGTCTTCCCAATAGGTAGGGTCACCATTTCTTAAGTGCATGTAGTATTTCCAACATTTACTTCTCATAAGTAGCTTTGTGTAAATACTTTCCCTTGATTAGACGACTTTCAGAAGCAATGGGTCTTTCATATTGCATTAAAAGAACACCAATTCCATTTCCTGAAGCATCACATTCCACAATAAAGGCTTTTGTTAAGTCTGACGTGGCTAAGACCGGTGCTCGACACATTTCCCTTTTAAGATGTTCGAAGGCCTTTGTTGCTTCTGGAGTCCTTGAAAATGCATCTTTCTTCAATAATGTTCTTAGAGGTGTTGTTATTCTCCCATAATCCTTAACAAACTTGCATTAATACCCTGTCAACTTGAGAAATCCTTGCAGATGATTTATGGATGTGGGGATTTTCCATTCGTTAATGGATTTACTTTTGCTAGGGTCTACCTTAACACCTTCATGAGATACAATATGACCCAAATATTCCACCTCCTTTACTCCAAAGAAACATTTGGAGCATTTTGCATATAATTGTTTCTCATCCAATAGTTTGAGCAACCTTTCAACATGTTAAACATCATACTTCGAATACTTGTTGTAGATTAGTATATCATCAAAAAATACTAGCACAAATTTTCTAAGGAAGGGTTTGAAAATGGAATTCATCAAACCTTGAAATGTAGAAGGTTCATTGGTAAGGCCAAATGCATGACCAAAAATTCATAATGACGCTCATGAGTTCTAAATGTTGTCTTTGCAATATCTTCAGTCTTCATTCGGATTTAATGATATCGTGAATGAAGATCCAACTTGGTGAAGTAATTTGATCCATGCAATTCATCCAATAATTCATCAATGATAGGAATGGGAAATTTATCTTTAATAGTGAGCTTATTGAGCTCCCTATAATCCGAACGCATGCGCCATGATCCATCCTTCTTGTACACCAATACCACTGGAGCAGGGAAAGATATTTGATTAGGTTGAATTATACCAACCTCTATAATTTCTACAACCATACATTCAATTTCACTTTTTGGGGCATAGGGATATATGTATGACCTAATGTTTGGAGGAACACTTCCTGGAATCAAATGAATAGCATGATCATGATCATGAATAGGTGGGATACCTTTGGGAGTCTCAAATACCTTGGAATGATTATCCAAGACTTTTTGGAGAGCTTGAGAAATATATGATTTTGATGTGGGAAACTCTAGCAAACATAATTGCGCAATTACACCTCATTGTTCCTTCTTTAGAAAATTTTTCATACCATTAGAGTTGATTATCTTTCCCGGTTTCCCTATAATACCCCATAATTCAACTTTGTTTCCTTCCACATAAAATTTCATGAAAAGTTATTGAAAATTAAAAGCTATTGTACACAAGGATTGTAGGCATCAGATTCCTAGTACAACATCAGTACCACCCATTGGAATGGAAAGAATTGGGTTATTCAATACATATTCTCCCATGGATAGCTTGATATTATGGCACTTTCTAGAGCAATTTATGGTTCCTCCACTTGCAAGCATCACTTGACACTTTGGTGCTGGATATAGGAAGCAATTCAATTCCTTTTATATCTTACAATGAACAAAATTATGGGTACTTCCCGAATCAATCAACACTATTACCTTTTTCTTCTTGATATGTCCTTCTATCTTGATAGTTTGAGGAGTATAATTTAGCCAAAGCATTACAAAATATGCTCAAATTCATTTCTTCTTTATTTAGGGTTTGTTCCTAGATTATATCCTCTTCTTTTTGAAATTTCCTTTTCCTTTTCTTCCTCCTCTTCACAATCTATGTAGAATAATTTCTTCTCAGCACACTTATGACCTTTAGTGTATTTGCTATCACAACTATAACAAAGCCCTTTTGCTCCTTTTTATTACAATTTTTGTGGTGTCAAACTTGTAGGTTGTGAAAGGCTAGGGGAAACAATACTTCCATCTTTATAGTTGTGTGTGGTAGACTTCCTGGTTGCCATAATTTTGCTTTCCATTTTTCTTACTAACCTGAATGCCTTCTCCAATGAATGAGGTTCCCAAAGGTGAACCTCATGTTGGATATTATCCTTTAAAGTTCCTATGAACACATCAACCCTATGCTCCTCTAGAATATTTTTTACCCTTATGTTCAATTTTTGAAAGTCCTCAATGTGCTCCATCATTGAACCCTTTTGTTTGAGATTTATCAATTGGCTAAAAAAGGTGTTGCTTTTTGTATCGTCATAGTGTGCTATCATTTCTTCCATAAAAATTGCCCAAGTGACAATTTGTTTATGAGAGCAATGGCATCGATACCATACAAAATGATTTGGTTCCAAATATAAAGTTTCGCTATGTACCTTTTGTGTGTTTTGCACATTATGGAGATCAAAAAATTGCTCCATCTGTAGTATCCATGTTCGAGGATCCTTGCCATCAAACTTTCACATATTGATTTTTGGAACATGGTCAGTCTTCAATGCAACATTAGAGTCTATGAAATCATGATTAACATTTATTTTGTTCTCATCATGACTTTCATTTACAACCCTTTCACCATTAGTGGCCATTTCTTCTAGCAACTTTTTCAAATTTAACTTCAATTCTTCCATCTTATCATCCATGCCATTCATCTTAAATTCCATGCCATTCATCTTAGCTTCCACGACATCTATCTTAACTTGCATGCCATTGATATTATTTTCCAGCGATCCATATTGACTTGCATGCCATTCATACTAGTTTCCACGCCATTCATCTTGGCTTCATTTACCTTTAGTGAAAGTGAAATTTGTTCTACTTCGTCTTTTAATTTTGATATATCATGTTGTATTTCTTCCTCTTCTTCACGAATCATGCTAGAGCTTTCATGTTTCTTACTAGGGGTTTCCATTTTCTTTCTTCGAGGAATTAATTAATGCTAATAATTCTTCACTATTCCCTTTGAATTCCTTCAAACTATTTTTTCAAACCAATCTTACGCAAAATTTTAAAAAACCACACACCTTTTTTTCACCTTCTAAGATCTAGATATTGAATCTATTGTATCTCTCTAACTATGGATATTGAATACCTAAACTCTCATCTGTGGTAGCCCTTCGAGTCCTCTTCTTAACCCCGAAAGTATGATCAAGATTGGATTCTCTAAGGAAGAGTTATGCCAAATCTCCCACGGTTACTTGATTATAGACTAGTTCAGTAGAGAGAACTTGTACGATGTGCCATGTGTCACTATTTTGATCTTAGTACCTAAAACTGATGCACAGAAAGCTATAGGTTTTCCTCTTTCCAAAAATTCTTACAAAATTTCAATCTAATGCTGAAAACAAAAGTTATGACGATTTTACGGAGGTTAGTTGTTTGGAATGTAATTTGGAAGTCTGTAAAAACCCTAAATTCCTCATATCATATCTCCGCAAATATAGTGAGACAAGCTTTGAAATTTGGACCTGAAGTTTAGAACTATTTTGGCTCAAATGCATTTTTTTATAGCTTCTGAAATGTCACAGAAAAAAAATTTATAGCGAAAATGTCACGATGACTTGTTTGGAGGAGTGAAACACTAGAATCCAAAGCTTTGATACCAAATGTTAGGGAACCAGCTCACAAAAAGATAGAAAAGATAGATCAACACCTTGGAATTTTGCCTCTTTGAGGGGGAAACCTCCTTTACATTACGCAAATGAAAAATTCTTGGATGATACAAATGACTAAACCTCCCTTCTATATATAGGAGTCTAAGGGGTCACAATATAATCAAGCCGACATAACAGTAATAACAAGAGGCCACAAAAATAACAAAAGTGGGTTTCTATGGGGAATACTAATAACAATATGGGAACACTAGGGGCATAATAATAACAAGAAGGGATACAATGACAATAGTAATGGGGGAATCACTAGTATTATAGGGGCCTAACATTCATGATGGTGAGGGTCAAAGGATTGTGTAGTTGAGGGACAGAAGGACTCGAGCTAGAGGCTTGAGCCTTAAGACTATGTAATGTGCAGTTGAGGGACTTAAGGGCTCAACATGGAGGCTTGAGGCTTGAGAGCCCACAGTGCATAGTTTTGAAGGCCTGAGCTAAGTGATTACATAGTTGAGGAATCCAAGAGGTCAATCTTGAGGCTTGAAACTACCCAATGTGAAGTTCAGACATGAGAACAAGTTGGGATATTTTGTAACTAAGAGGTTCAAGGCCTTAAGCTTGAGGCTCCAAGCTTAGTGTTACACTGAATTTTGTCACCTTGACTATCTGCAGTTTATGTGGCCTCATCAATAGCCACATTGTCCTCTTTGTCAAGCCCCATACCTCTGCTCTTCATGTCAAAACTTCAAAAAGAGAGAAAATCACTTGAAAACATGTTTATCTCTGGGTACGCAGGTTCTCTCTACCTTGCCTGCGTGTACGCACTCCAAATACATTAGACCTGCGTAGTAATACGCTCTGTATACTAAAGCTAGGGTGTGTACCCCTGTAAAGGTCAAAAGGCGCAAGTTTCATCTTTAAAAAGTTACTTGTGGTCACTTCTAGAGCCTTCTAGAAGAGTTTTTGACGTGTATTGAGTGCCTCCAAATGGTTCATGCACCCCTATGATAGAGGAGCTTATCCCATCAAGAGAGGAGCTACCCCATCCAAAAGAGGGAGTATCCCATTGATGTTGGAACTGAATAACCTCCTCTAGAATACTATAAATACAGGCATTGGGCCATGGGAGGGAAGGTTGAAAGCTGAACATTCTAAAGGGTAAATGCTGCTGGAATTAGGACTTCCATTGTTGACTTGTGAGGAGAGATCACTATCCTTCCTTGTTGCCATATTGGGAGTGGGTGAGCTTGTCAAAGTAGAGGAAATCTCTTGCTGGAACCTGGGAGGAGCTTGCACAACACCAAGGCTCAGGTTGTAATGGTTCCTTTTTGATTATTTAATACAAATAAGTCCATTCTTCTCAATGATTTGTTGTTAATGAATTATTTCATGTACTCCTTGGTCTATGTGATGAATATGCTTTGTTTAATGATGAATATTCAGGTGTTATGTAATCGTTTGCTTTGTTAGTGTATGCAGGTCTGAAAGTGAAGGAGGAGCTCATCTGGATCAGCAAGGCTGGACTGCTACAACAAGCGTTGGACCTAAGGTAAGATCGAAAACACTTGATCTCTCATAGAATAACGTGTATTTAGAGAAGGATTGCTCTTGTTTGGTTTGTTTGTCACTAGAGAGTCTTAGACTCCTAGGGAGGTTAGGTTTGTCCGCAAACATAACTCTTTCCGCATGACACTAGGTGTAACCCATGGGTTCAAGGGAGGTGGAAAGAATTTTACCACTAATATAAGAGTTGACACTATAAATTTGATCCATGAGTTAGAAACTTGTGTTGATTCAGATTGGATCATTGTATTGTTTGTCATCCATCTCACTTTCATAGTGGAAAAGTGGAGGAATAACTCTTAGGACCATTTTTACTGGGAGGACCCAGCTTGGAAACTAGGGTTTCAAACATTTTGGGAGCATTTTGAAGCATCAAATGACCCATTTTTAGGGGTAAAACTTTCCCACCTTAGCACATAACCTTTTTTATTACTCTATGTTATTACTCTATGCACAAAAACCTTTCCAACTGTGCAAGAATTGTGTTAATCATAAAGACCTTTCCAATAGTGCAAGAATCGTGTCAATCAAAGTTCGCAGAAATTATGCCACTTAAAAGTTGAACTTCATGTTTTCACCACTATAATTTGAAAATAAGTCATGTCAACAACCATAATTCTTGGAAAAGGAACTTCATGTTTTCACCACTATAATTTGAAAATATGTCATTCAACAACCATAATTCTTGGAAAAGGGCTATCCACGTGTTTATGATGAAAAGGACTCTAGAAATTCTATATTGTAACTTTAGTTAAAAGTTGAGGTAGTCAAGCCTAACCAATAGTAGCCTATCAGGCTATATTATAACCAGACCACTAGGAGGAAAAGGGGTTCCATTCTTTCGAGTGCATTTGTTCCATAATGAGAAAAAATAACCAAGAGGGATAGGAGATACAGTACACAAAGAGAATAGTAGCCAAAGACTATATTATAACCAGACCACCATGAGGAAAAGGGGTTCCATTCTTTCGAGTGAATTTATTCCATAATGAGAAAAAATAACCAAGAGGGATAGGAGATAGAGCACATAAAGAGAATTTAAGGGGTTCCATTCTTTCGAGTGCATTTATTCCATAATGAGAAAAAATAAGAGAGGGATAGGAGATAGAGCACATAAAGAGAATTTTTGCAGTGTAGTAGCCTATAGGCCACAACCTATACATCTTTCACATACATTTTCAATTGAGAGAAAGAGAGCAGAGTGACCTCACCTTCCAACTAGGTTTTTCTCCCAAAAGGGTTTCCTAGGTCAAATATTGTGTCAAATGTGTGTGTGTCAGCTTTTATTTTGTTGTTCTCTATTTTTGCATAATTTTAATTTGCATGTGTACACTTGTTGGGTGTAGTATAAGGTATGTTGATGGACCAAGATTTAATGTCAATCTAGGGTGTGTGGACTTTGAGGAGAAACACTGAAAATGCTAGAGAATGACTCTGATAACCTGCAAAATAAAACTCTAATTTGTCCTACAAACAACAATTATTACCCACTCCAATCATGCAATGAAAGGAATTCATTAAATGTGAAACCATAAAGGCTAATCTTTCAAAACCATTAACAACCTTTTAAGTTCTAGAAAACAATGCATAAATTCTCAATTCAATTCCTACACTAGATTTGACAATTTCATTAAAAAAAGGACGTGATCAATTTGGACACTAGCTACCACTTCATTCACTGACTCATCAAACAAACTCAGATTGCAAAAATAGGTAAATAATCAAAAGAATATCTAAAAAAACACGTGTCAATCCAATCAATCCCACAAGAGTGCTTAAAGGAGTCACACAGGACATCAAAACATTCTTGAAATTTCTCACTCTCTAGTTATTCCAATTCATACACTACTCAAGCTCATTCATTGTGGGTTCAAAATATGACAAACCAGATGTGCTAGTTGAATGTGTAATTTGCATAACCAAAATAAATACAAGTGAAATAAATATCTTTAAAACACAAGATCCCACAACCAGTTCAATAAAATCATAATGATAACCAAATCATTCTTGTACTAATCAATTTATTTCCTGCAGTGCAAGAATTTTATACTAGAAAAGTCCTTACTATCTTTTCCTCACAAACTGTGCATTCAAAACAAAACCATATAGATGTGTCATACCAAGTACAAAGCATACGTAGCTTAAAGAAACCTTCATTCTATTCAAACTATTCAAAAAGGTTTTCCAAAACTTAGAGTTGATACTTCAAAAGAAAGAATCTGCAAAGGGAAATTGCAATAATTGAGATTGAGTCCATGAAAGAGTAATCAAGCTCTTCTAATGAACCTTCTCCTATCATCAACTCACGAGAACCCAAAGGAAAAATGTCCTATTCGAATATTAACCAAATCACTTTAGATTCAACAATACTCTGCTTCTACTTTGAATGTACTTTGAATGTTTAGTTACTGTAAGAAAGGACCAGGTATCCATAATCGATTCTACTCTTTAAATCATTCACCCATAACTTGAATCTTGTCTTAATTTAGAAGAAAAATAATATCATAAATAAGTATTCAATCAAATATTTACAAGAGTTCTATTCCTACACCGAAGTGGTGTTCGACAAGTCATTCTGGACTTCATGAAATTATGAAAGTTTTAGCATTATTAGATTTTCAAAACCCTTCTTTAAATTACTCTAATCATCACGTCAGTTTTGAAAGAAAGAAATGTTGAATGTTAACAATCAATCCCAGAACTTTGAGTATAAACCAATCAGAACTTGATATATAAGTTTGACATACCAGTATGATTCATGAGATTAAACAATGAAATTACAAACCACTTTTGTTTTTATATTAAAACAAGTATATGGTTATATAACAAGATGTTGATCAAACGGGTGTTGATTACATAATGTCAAGTGCTAAACTCAATGAACCTAAACAAAAATAACTTCATGAACCTTCAAAGATTCACACCACTACTTCAGGTCTAGATTAAGCCACACACTAAATCAACACCATGAATAATCATGTACGCATATGCAAACAATATAACATTCTATGTTCACTCCACTAATGTATATATGAAAAATAAATTCACACAATGCTACTAGTTAGAAGATAGCAAGCTGGGTCGGTTGGGCCCTAGCCAACCAACTCATTTCCCTATGAGGAAAAGAGTAAACTACAGAGTATTTAAAAATTTTAACAAGATTGAATACAAATGAAGATTGAACTTGACATTGAACCTTTATTAATGAAACCACCATAAGCTTTAGTAGTCTCGTTCTAGCTAATCAAAGGAAGGGGGTAGAACCCCCAACACTCACTCACCAACATGAGAATACAAAGAATGGTGATTTTCTACTAGCTAGGCTTGGAGACACAACCTTGTTTATATACATTTCATTATACAAATTTGGCTTTAGGCCAGCCAATACATTACAAAACAAAATGAGAGATTGAATTCCAACTATTTCACATTAACGAATACCCAATACAACCATAATCTATTAAATATAGATATGATAAAAAAAATTTCCATTTTTTTTGCAAATCTGGGTAAGATCTTAGAATTTTGGGAAAACTGTAATTTGTTACAAAACTACCTCAAAGAACCTCATGTATATTCCTAACCATAACTAATTTTTTGAAACGATTTCGGTTTTAGATAAATTTCTATATTGTGAAAAAACCCATATGATCAAAATTTTGAGACTCTCCTCCATATGCATGTAAATGAAGGTATGCAAGCCCTGGAAGTGATGATTGACGCTATGTGATTCATTTCACTAGTTTCAATCCCACTTCTTCACCCATGTGAGCATCACCCGATGCAATGAGTGCTAAGTGAACTATTCAAAAATCATGAGAAATTAGTCAGTTACGACTACCTCTCATGGAAATGGTCATACGTTTGAATGACTTACTTAACGCAGTTGAAATCCCAAAAATGATATCTAATATAATGCACTGCGTAATCCCCCATACTTAAATTCAAAAAGAGTCAAGGGATCTCTACTTGAATGGTTCATGAGGCACAATACTTGCTAAGGTTTTGCAAATGGGGTAGCAAGCTAAGTGGGCTTGATTGTGGGGGAAAACTCCACAGTTAAGCGCGCTTGAGCCAGAGGAGTTCTGGGATGGGTGACCTCCTGGGAAGTCCTGGTTACCGGGTGCAAGCCCCGGAAGTGATGATTGATGCTATGTGATTCGTTCTCCACTTTTCACTAGTTTCAATCCCACTTCTTCACCCCTGTGAGCATCACCCGATGCAATGAGTGCTAAGTGAACTATTCAAAAATCATGAGAAATTAGTCAGTTATGACTACCTCTCATGGAAATGGTCATACGTTTGAATGACTTACTTAACGCAGTTGAATCCCAAAAATGATATCTAATATAATGCACTGCGTAATCCCCCATACTTAGATAGTTTAGATTCTGAAATATAATGGCAAGTATCTCCATTTGATTTGGATTTCACTATTGTTTTCTTCCTCTATGTTAATGGTTGATTTAAGCTGTGCAGGATATCCTTAATTTTAAGCTTACCGGGCGTTAGGGGAGTTCTCGGCTGAACCAGCCAACTCCCGGATTGTGTTTTCTGAAAGAGCCGAGCCAATTTTATCCTGGGCTTATCGTGTGAATTTTTTTATGAATGCATGAAGGGTTTTCTGAAGTCTCACATTAAATTTAAATTCTGAAAATATTACTGTGTATTATTGACAAATCTGTCTGCTTAAGAGTCTAAAATCTGTAAATATTGTAAATTTTTAGCTGGTTTTAGGGTTTTCAGTTTTGTTTTTGGCACATTTTACTTCTCGGTGTTCTGTTTTTGGCATTACAGGTTGTAGGTATAGATTTTAAAAGTTTTTCAGGGTCTCCACCAAGCAATCTGAAGCGGATTGATTTAAATTTTTTACAATTTCTGAGGAAATTCAAGGGTTTTCTGTTGCTGCATGAAGGGTTTCTTTTTTGCAGAAGGATTTGAAATTTTGTTTCAGGTGTGCACTGTTCAAACCTCTAGGTTTGCATTCTTCAAGTTGCAGCACTGGCCATTCACCCTTCAGTTCTCCTATGGTGGCCATCCTTCCACACTGCTGCGTTTTTGCTGCAAAACTCTCCAGAATCGCATTTTCTGCCTGTTCATTTCCACGCAAACATTGCGTCCTTCTCCTTGCTGCTGCTACCCTGCACACGCAAGCCACCTTTGCATTTTTCCTCCACGCTTTTCCTATTCACGCTTTCTCTTCCTCTTCTCCTAATTGTGCACTTGCTAATGCCCACGTTTCACCTCCAGGCAGCCATCGCCACGCTGTGCCTGCGTTTTCCTCCATCTGCACTACCATACATTGTGCTACCTTTTCCTTAGGCGTCCCACACAGCTCATTTCTAGCTATACGTTGCAAGCTGCTCTCCCATCTCTATACGGCTTATCCAAACCCTCACGCATCGATCCATTACCAATGAAACTCCCTTTGCTGCGGTTGTTGTGAGTCACTTTCTCCCTATCCATGAGGGTTGCTCACTCCACTCCCTACATCGTCAACCTGTAACAAGGTTGTTCCTCCCTCATTGTGGCTCCCGCATATCCCCACACCATCTTGCAGCCAGATCCGCATCAATCCACACAACCCCTCTCTACGTGCGTTTGTCTGCTCCTCATCTACTTCCTGCGTTTTCCACTTGCGGCCAGCTCATTTCTCCTTCGCTGTTCTCCAACGTCCTCAGCTGCAGCTCGATCCCTTCCTTCCTCTCCAAGCGCAATCTCCCTCAACGCATGATCTACAGTCGTTGCTCTCTGTTGCCGTCAAATATAAACCTGCAAACACCAACCAAAATTTGATTTTGGGTTTTGATATACGTAAGTTTTAGGTTATGTTCTTTTAAATTTATGTGTATATGTTAGTGTATGATAGTTAGAATACATTAGATTTGATATGTTTTGATTTTCTGGTGGTCATTTGGTTTTAATAATTTTCGATTTGGTTTTTGTATCTTCTTTTTTTTTTAAATCATAAAAATTAAAAAAGTTCTTTTAGGATTTAATTTTAGTTTCTGCTAAGTATAGTTTTGTTTTATTTTTCATTTCATCGATAAAAAATAAAAAATTTCATTAAAAAAGGAAAAAGGAAGTTTTAAAGGGTTGGTCTTTGAGTTATTTTTAATTTAGATTTATAGTTTAGTTTTATTTTACTTTAGAATAAATAAAAAAATCAAATAAAAAATAAAAAATTCATAAAAGGTTAAAAAGTTCCTTTTTTATTTTTATTAGACTTTAGTTTAGATTAGATTTTTAGGATTTTAGTTTTGTTTTATATTTAGATTTAAAATTTTATAAAAAAATATATTAAAGATTAAAAAAAAATAATTTATGAAAAAAGACTAATTTAAAATCGGAAATTCCTTTTAAAGTCTTTTTTCTGTTGTGGTATAGGTAAATGCACTTAAATGTTTATTTAAAGTTAGCTTTGTGAAAGTGGTAGTTGGTCAGCATTTAAATTTTATGATCATTTAAAGCATTTAATTTTTCTTGAAGTTTAATTGTTGGATCATCGTTAAAGCAATTGTGAATTTACTAGATATCTTGCATTGCTTGGGTTTGATGATAAATGACTGTTTTACAAGGTTCATGTTTTCTGCAACATCTAATAAATAATCATTTAATCATTAACTCCATAAGGCACTGGTTCATTAATTCCTAAAATCAATCAAGTGCTAAATCGACTTCTTGTGTCTCCCAAACCCACTGGTCCACAGTTGGTCATCTTTTATCCCTTAGGGTCTACCCCCCTTAGCCTCGGGAGACGGCTTAAAAAGAGAGATCGCGGATCAGAGTGACAACCCTTGGTCTGAGTGTTGTCGTGACAATCTGTGCGACAATAGTTCCTATGGGGAAAAGTTGCCAACACTGCCGTGTACGTTCAAAATAGATGCCCTCATCAAGCGTTGGACTCCAAAACTCCCGAAGAAGTTTTCACCGGTAAGAAACCTGATGTTTCTCATTTTAGAAACTAGGACCAAACTCCACCTTGGACAACTCATATCATGGAGCCGATATGTTTATTTGATTCCTCTTTTCGAGAGATATAGGATTGATCTAAATATTATTTCATTATGACAAGTATAAATGGAATTATGAATTTATTTCTTCTATTGACAAATTGTCAAGGTCAGCCAGCAATCTAATGTAGGCTCAAGAAGCCCAAAAGTTATGTCTCTTCACCGGTCAGCCAACAATCTAATGTAGGCTCAAGAAGCCCAAAAGTCATGTCTCTTCACCCTCAATGTTGCATATCAATAGAAGGAGCATCTACCTCTTTTGGACATTCATCATCTTACACATATCTCTCTCTCCTCATCCGATTGGGTCGTACGAATTTCAGGGCAGCCTTCTTCTCTTCCACACGTGCGAAGGGTTGACTGCATTTTCTGTTTTCCTGCGTTGACCAAGTTGCAGCGAATTTGACCAATATCGACCAGGCAGCATTTGACCTTGTTTGACTGTGTTTTTCTTGGGAGAATTTCTGTTTGGGCAGGCTGCATTCTTTGGCACAGATTTCGAGGATTTCTGGGCAGGTTGACCAGCATTGACCACAGGTATCACTGTGCGTTGACCAAGTTTAACTGATTTATTCAGGACTGTTTTGGGCTGATTTGGACTGTTTTTGGAGGATGAATTGACTGGGTTTGACCAAGCTGATTTGGAGGAGTAAATCTGCTGATTTGACCAGCATTGAATTTCTGGTTAGGGCATCCTGTTGACTGCAGTTTGACTGGACAGATTTGACTGTGTTTGGGCAAGGAAATTTTATATAATGTACTCTCTCTCTCTGCTGAATTTTTGAAGAATAATAAAAAGATTTGATCAAGGGGTTTTCCCCACATTGGGGTTTTTCCTTGGCATCCGCCAAATATTGTGTCCTTTTTTCTTGGCTTGCCTTCTGCTTATTGTTTATGTTCCATCTGCATTTACTATGAATGTTAATGTGATTGCTAATTTGGAAATTGATATTGGGCTAATAAGAAAAATTGAAGTAAATTGCTCTTAAGCATAGAACATACCATTGTTATTTAAAAATTAACAATATATCATCAATGCACAGGGCTTTGTTTGGGAGTAGCAGTGATTACGTATTGCATAACACCATTTGCCCAGTGGCAATTATTCGACAACCTGAGTTGCCTCGGATGCATGATCCCTTGACATCAGCAGGAGTATCCAGAAAGATAGTCATTGCAATAGATCGATCTGCACAGGTATGATTATGGAATGCTTTTGGCAGCCATGTTAACCTTTTTTCACTGCATCAGTGTGATTATCTTATTATCATTCATTAATTTGCTTGTCTTAGAACCATTTCATTATGAGAAGTCAATTTTATTTTACGATCAGCATGATTTTGGAATAATCCAGAGGACTGTTTCTATTATTGACTACATGCAACTGTTTTCTGCAGGCATTTCATGCTTTTAAATGGGCCCTTCACAATTTTTGCAGAGAATCAGATAAAGTAATTGTTTATCATGTGCATCATCCAACTACGCTTCCAGTTACTGCTGTGGGAACAGGTTGGTTTTGGTTGCATTATGTTTTATATAGCTAACACTGAGTATCCCTAAAATTATAATTTGTTTGTGAAATATCGGTGTCTGGTCTTAAATCACTTATTATTGGGGTAGTTGTAAACATTTTTATATGGATGGCTTCATGAAGCAAATATGTTTTTGTCATTTTAGGTAACCATTAACCATATTTTGTTATTTGCCAAACTTATTTTAGGGTTTCTTTTTATATAAATGAGAAATGAGAAGGATGTCCTTTATTTGATTTTTAGAACTGATTCACATGTTTCATATATGATGTGAGCTTCTATCAGGAGAATTTGGCATGGAAGAAGTTTATGTGCCAGCTGATCTTACAGAAAAGGATGACGTTCAAGCACTAAATGATAGCGAGCATTTAGTTGAGAAATATATGCAATATGCTACAAAAGAGACAAAGGTAATTGAAGAATTTATGCTGGAACCAGATATAGGTGTGAAGTATATGTTCATCTCTGAGGTTCTTTTAAGTTAAAAGAAAAATGCCTCTGTTCAATAGTGCGTTTACTGTTTTGTTGATAAAATGCTGGCTAACTTTCCCCAAGGGATTGGGGGTACTTATTCCATTTTAAATCTCAGGGTGTAGATAAATGTTATTTTCTATCCTTGCAAATGCTTCTGTAAAAAATTAGAAGTATCTGAACTCTCTGTGTTAACTTGCATTGTAAGATCAGCGATAGATAAAAGGACTTGTTGGCCTGTACATATGCAGCAGTTCGTTGTCCATTCTGAGTATCTAAAGGCCATTTATTATCTGTTAGCTACCAAATCCACGCGAGATTGTATTTGCATGCTGCAAAGTTATATTCACTCTTTCTGTAATCAGTGGGCAATTTGAAATTTACTCCAAAACATGATTTTAGGTTCCATGTATCTTATTTCAGAAAATGCAAAATCTAACTTCAGTTTTAAACGAGGAAGAGGTTTTTGTGTATATACAGATACAGCAAGTACAGAAATGTGCTTCTCTTTACGATGTGCAAGGTGTTTGTGTAAATATTTATATGTTGTGTAGGCGTTAAGGAAACTGTTTGGATTTATGAAGGCTTCCTGGTAGTGGTTAGTACTAAAAAATGAAAAAAAAACTTGTCTGTTTTCCATTGCTGTACTAGGACAAAATGTGTTGACCAGAACAATCATTTTTGGAGGGAAGTTTTGGACAAGTTTGTATAGCCAAGTTCAGTACTTTTTGGCTGCATGTGAACTGTTTGTCAACTATTTTTTGGTTTCCAACCACTTATGGACCATGGTCACAACATCGTTGGGATTCAGGAGACCATTTTGAAATATATTGTAGTGGTTTCAGGACATTGCAGATGGGCTTGTGAACTTAAGAAAAACATTACTCATGAAATCATGCCATGGCTCATCTTTATCATATTATTAAATATATGTCTATGTACATGTGCTCTGTTTGTATATGCATATTGCATACTTGTATATTTAACTGAGCAAATTTAAATATTAATTAAAAATGTGCTATATATTTTTTTAGAACGAAAAAGCTTCAATATATTATATGAGGAATATAAGAGTCCAAAAAAATTAGAACATCCAAGATGTTCTAAAATAGTCAATAATCCACATATTGTCTTATATGCTCCTATAGTCAGCTAGGATGAAAAACAGATTATCTAAGTTAACTAAATAACTATCTATGTTCTGTAACCAGTACAGAAAAGCATGATAAAGAGGGGAATTTTGAAACTAAAATAGACAAGCATCTGCTGTTGAGACAAAAATCAAATCTCTGAGACTAGAAGTCCGGCAATGCAAAATCTTGGATCTGGAATGTAACTCCCTCCGAAAATATCTCGAGAAACCATAGTCCAGGAGATGATAGGAGGCCCATTTTAGAAAGAGTATCAGCTGTATTATTTTTGACCCTGCTGATGTGCTCAATAGTACTACCAACCATGCGGTCCCGGTAATAGTTGATCCTATCTCTCCAACCGGTTAGGTGCGGCGCCACTATGTGATTTCTCCTATTTACCGAATTGACCAGAATTTTTGAATCTCCAAAAATAGCAACCTGCTGTATGTCAAGGAAGATACAAAATTTTAAAAGTCCAGTGAGTGCTATGGCTTCAGCCATATTATTGGAGCCATGACCGCCGTGCCAAAAGGAAGAAAATTGCGTAGATTCATTTATCTTGATGTAGAATCCACAACCGCATTGACCCTTCTGTCGGCCCTGTCGAAGAAAGCAGAAGGCTGAGAAGACTGTTCCGATATAGTCAGTGTGGGTAAATTTTTCTTATGCTTGATGATCTTCTGAGGAAGGGATTCTAAGTATATAGAGATCGAATCCATGATTTTTGCATATGATATTCTTGAGGTATTGAAAATGCAGTGGTTGCACCATTTCCAAATAAACCACAAGGAGATAATACAAATCCTACGCCACTGTATATTCTGCCCGCTGCACCTTAATATCCACTCATGGATTGAGTCCTGCGCACCAAGAATAAAACCAAATACTCTTTCTAATTCCTGCCATATCTGATATGTCTTTTTACATTTTAAAAATATATGAAAATTGAATCCTCATCCGATCTGCATAAAGAACAGACATTTGGTCCATGCCATCCCCGTTTCATTAAATTCTCCCAGGTAAGGTTTTTGTTGTGAAATGCAAGCCAAGCGAATAGAATCATCTTCAATGGACAACCATCCTTCCAGAAAATCTGAGGAAATATAGAGGAACCGAGGGATTGCTGCCTTATCAACCGATGGTATATCCCTTTAACTGACACATCTTCCGCCTCCTTCAGTAAGTTACAAGCAAGGAAATCCGAGTCCCTAGTTCTGAAAATACCGCCGTTTTGAAGCTTCGACTTGACACGATTCCAATGCTGCGTGATCTCATGAGGCATTTTCAGTATAATTGTATATTTAACGATTTCATTTAAATATTAATTACCACTAGTGGCCATAACTGGATTATGGAGTTGGCAAATGTACAAAATTGAGTTAACATTGGCAGTGCTGAAGCATCTCTGAGAGAAATGCAAAATAAAAGAGCACATACAGAGCACCCAAAAGAAATACAATTAAATTGTAGGAACTATTGAAAAGTGTAACTAAGTTCGGTCGTCATAATGACATGTAATCGTGATTTTTGTAAATGATGGAAAGAAGAAAAATAAAATTATTATTGTAATGCTTGCTCCATGGGTTTCATGAGCAAGAGATTTTATTTTTAGAAGTCTCCCATTGTGAGCCTTTAGGATTTGTCAAAAAAAGTCAATGTCATGTATGAAGAACCCTGCTTGGGCATATTACAAATGTATACAAGTCTATAGAATTGTCTAGAAGCCCTGCAAAGACAAGCACAAGTTCTCCTCTTCAAGTCGGCCTCAAGAAGAATTAGAAGATCTCATGTCAGCTTCACCTAAATAGAGATGCAACTGTTCGAATAACACATGTCGGCTCATTTACTATGGATGCACCACTATATATACAAAGCTGGGATTTTCGACATTTCACCATCTCAGAAGTTCGCAATTTCAGAGGGAATAATTTCGATGATGCAACAAAACAGTAGCCGGATCTCAGAGATAATTTCGGTGGCAATCACTGTGGTAAGTTTGGATCTTAGTAAGACAGTTTCCGTGCAATCTCAGAAAGGATGTTTCGGTGTAATCACAGTGAGAAGTTTGGTGTTGAGAGAAGACTACAGTTCGGTGATCTGAGAAGACCATAGGTTCGGTGCAATTTCTATTTAGATAAAGGGGTCTCGGTGCTAACACAGAAAGAAGGATCCAATGCTAACTTCACTCAAGTCACAATATCGGTGATATCACAGTTTGGATATTATTACGGTTCATGAAGTCTCGGTGCTCCTACAAAGTGATAAGATCTTGGTAATGAAGATCTGAGTGCAATGATGAGGTTTTGATGATATTATAGTGATGTATTTTGGTGCTATCGCATTATTATTGCATTGCTATCACAGTGAATGTCTCAGTGATGTAGTCTCAGTGCTAAGAAGGTCGAAGTGGAAGAGGAATCAAGAAGAGGAAAATAGTAGAAGGTTGACAGTCAAGTGAACTAGTGTCTTGGTCTTGGAGTGGCAAATAGGTCAAGTGTGTTGGTCTTTGTATTCGTCAATTGGAAAGTCTATAAGAAGAATTGGTGCGGGTTCCTCTCAAAGAGTGAAAGGTTTTGGCCCTGGCTCATAGCCTACATTCTGTGTCTCTTGTCTATCTTGTTTATGCATTGGTAGCTCTTTGATGAAGAAGAACAATAATAATTGAAGCAAGAAGAAGATCCTAATATGAAGAAACGAAAAACCCTCACAAGCAGTTACTAATTAAAGAGAAATCACCTAATACTTGATGCCCTAGATTTCTCAACATCATATTTGAGCTAAGGTGACAGTCTAGAAAAAGGGCATCTAATCAAAGAGACACTTGAGGATCGAGTTTCAAGAAAGGCATCAGAGCAAGTCGAAGGATATCAAAATGAAGTCGATATCTGCATCAAAGTATCAAACCCTAGATTGAAGAAGAAGTCTACACCAATGAAACTTTTGGATCCTCTAGTCATCATCAAAAGACCACAAAGACCCTCATCAAGTTGAAGAGATCTACAAAGCAAGGTAGCCCAAAGTATAAGAGAAGCACTTCAAGGACACAGATCCATCATCAACACAATTTGCCTTTCGTTCCATTGCATTCTAACAACTTTCAAAAATCAGCATTGTTATTGGGCATAACTTAATTAATTATGCTCGAGGTGGCATTCCAAGGAGATTAATTGATGGAACACCTCAGTGTAATAGCTCATTGGAACTGGAATGAGAAGGTCTACATGATGGGACTTTTGGATGTGAGTTTCAGTGACCTGAGGAGTCATGGTGGCCAAATTACCCTTTTTCCTCATTAAAAAGAATATTTTTATTAAAATAAAAGAGGGAAAGGTGCTCCATGATTAAAATAATAAAAAAATAGAAGGTTCTAGAGGGGTCCATCAGATCTATAAAAGAGGAGGAGGAGGCCATTGGGGGACATCTTGGATTGAGTATTGTTTCTTGTATGAGAGGTTGAGAACACAGTTCTCTAGTCCATTGATAGCTCCAAAACGAACACCCTTGGGTGATTTAGAAAGGTTGGGCGAGCACCCATCTCCCCTTGGTGGATTCATTTAGAATCCACAGGTTTAATGATTGTTTTTTTGTTTCAGTTTGGAGACCTGAGGGTCATTCCCAACTATTGTATAGGCATACATCTATATATAATAAAGCTGGATTTTGGTTGCTCCATTTCTCATTGTTCCTCATGTTGTGATTTTTAATGAGATTTTGTGCAATTTATAGATTTATGATTTGGATTTTACATGGAAATATTCTGGAAAATACATGATAGTCTTATAGGAATTGTTTGTCCAAAGAGTAGCTTGGAGTCTTGGACTAATGGATGTGACCCCTCTTGATAAGGGGCTTCGTTGATGAAGAACTTTGAGCATAGCTCTTCCACCTTGGCTGAGCTCTCAATGTGGGGATGGTGCGTTGAGGGCTCTTGGGGTTGAGGGATCTTTGGACAATAGGGTATCTCCCCTATTTTTTACCCATAGGGTGTGTGTGATCCTTGTCCTTTTTGACAAGTTGGGTATTGCCCTATCTTGATCTATGCAGAGTATACCCCAATTGACATCATACCCACAAGTCGGGCTTGTTGGGATTGTCCCTTGTCTGGCCAATGGGTTGAGGAGGCTTGGGGGTGTGATCCTTACCTTTGGTAAATTGGATATCTCACCCAAGCTCGGATTATGATGCAAGTGTTCTACCACATGACTCTTAAGGGTCATTGTTGGGAAGATCGGTAGGCAATAGGATGGATGTGATCCTTACCACCTATATAGCTAGTGGTCTCGCCCATTGATTGCATCATGGGATGGTTGTGATCTTTGCTTGGTAAGTTGTATCTCGCCTAATTCTCGATGAGATGACTTAGGGTGAGAGTGTCCCATAGGACCTTCCCCACTATCATAGACATGAGGTGAGAGTGTCCCGTAAGACCTTCCTCATTGTCTAGAGAGAGTGGTAGCTGAAGCTCCCCTATGATTCTTCTTCTTTGGGTTCAAGAATCATTCAATAGATAGAGTTGAGCAAAGATGGGACATGATTCAATGACAAGATACTTATGATGATTACATGATGCAATTGGAATTTCATCCTAGTTGAGAGGGAGTGTTAATTTGGCAGTTCAGAGACAAATTCCAATCATGGGACTAGATTCCTCTTTCCGAGAGGAGGACCAATTTTGACTTTTGAAGCACCGGTTTTGGATAAGGGAAAGTGTATTTTTGAAGTGAAGCCCACAATGTCACATTGGATCAGGTCGGGCCTAAAAGGAAATTGGACACCCTTGGAAGCCTATAAATACAAGTAAAGTGACTCATTTGGACATCATCATCAAGTATCTTCTTCTTCTCTCTTCTTTGGATTGGTTCACATAGGTCTGAGGTGAGTTCGTGGAATTTGGTTCGTACAGGTTTGAAATTGCAGGGTCGATAGCTCGCACATGTGATTAGGGCTTTTGGTTTCCAGTCATAAGGTTGACACACAAAATTTGGGCTGTAACCGCATGCATAGGCCTATCCGTGCGTTTGAAAAGCTTCAGCCGCATGCATGACTCTCCCTTCGTGTGGCTGAGACTTATGGTTTCACTTTTACAGGTGACCGCAGATTAGGAAAGTTAACTCTGATCAATATTGTTGCTGGGATCATATTTTTGGATATTGCTTGATGGAATTTTTAATGGATAGTTTTGTATTGGCTCGTTGTGCTCTCTGCTGAATATTTTATGACAATCTAATAGAAAAAGAATTTCAAAGGGTTTTCCCCATTGTGGGGTTTTTCCTTGTCTTTGATGAAATCAGTGTCTCTTGCTGATGTGTTGATTGTCTCCTATTGTGTCATGTCCCTTCTCAAAGACATTAGTAACAGGGTGTTGCTACACAATTTTGCAGATTTTTGACTAAGGAAGAGGACCCACACTTTCGAATTAGGGACTTAGGGGCCAAATCAACTTTATTTAGCAGCGAGTGGAATGTGGGGGCCACCCACATGGGAGTTCAAATTATCCATTCAATATGCTTGGAGGGAAAATCGAATAGGTGGAAGGAGGGGCCCGCATGAGGCTAAGGATGCCCAAGGAGTTATAATGAGAGATCATCCCTCATTTTGGTTTCATCTTTGACATTTTGCAAACAACTACTCATCTGTTCACTCTGCTGTTTAGCGAGTCTACTAACTATTTAGCCACAAGTCTCTCAAGTAGGAGATTCAACCTCTATTTCGGGGGACCATCTGTGCCTGCCCGAGGGAGGCTATTCCACAAGAGTTTTGAAGAGTTCCGGGGCAGTGATATCAATAGCTAGTGCAGAGCAAGGAGTGCGTATTTCTGGGCAGCCAGGAAACACGTAGAGGTAGATTGATGCCAGTAGAGATCATATTGCTTGTCGGGGAGTCGGGGAGCTGAGGTAGCAACACTGGGCCAACTTTTTTGCTGGGTTTTACAGCTAGTTGAGCCAACATTCCAGCAATTAAAACTGCTAGGCTGAGGGACAACGCAAAGGCCACTCATTAGATTTTCGTGGTGCTTGGGAGCAGTTGAGTTGGGCCAAGAGCTCATTTGGGAAGTCAGGGGTTGGATAGCAGGGGTGAAATTGGCATTTTGGAGGAGCTTTTAGGTGGATTTATAAGCAGTTTCCAGCAGCCTGGGTTTTGCAACTACAACTGAGGTGAGGCTCCAAGGGGGTCGAAAATCAGAAGTCCAAACCAGCTAAAATCCCTTCTGGGTTCTTCTAGGTTTTGCCCAAGGAGTCTGGGGTTAAAAGATATAAATTTCTGGGTAGTTTTAGTGCACTTTTCAGCCATTTGAATTTCAGTAGAGCAGTAGTTTTCTGGGCAACGGAACGCAGATTGGTGTAGCAACTGGGCAGCCTTCAGCTCAACCATTTTTCTACTTGGGTTTGGTCCTGCTTGTCCTTTGAGACAAGCCCAAGTGCACCATTTCATCATCTGTTGTATTTGGCTTACATAAATTAAATAATATGGCTCAAAAGTTCTCCATTTGCAGTTTTTCTATGGGTGCTTGATGAATATTTCGTTTTTGTAATTTACTGCGTAGAATATTTGTTGTTATCACTTGTATTCCTATTTAGGATCATTACAGTGGTATCAAATCCTAGTTCTTGGCTCAGCTATGGGGATTGTCTCCTATGAGAGAAGGGGACTAACAAAACATCACCTACCAGAGACAAAGGTACAGGAGTAGAGAAAGGGAGTTAAAGATTATTCTAGATACGGAGGACAGGGGTAAAGCAGTAGCAGAAGAGGAGGAAATGACAGAACCCAAGAGCAGGGAAGAGATGGCTTTCGACAGCCTTTTGAGGGCCTTGATGACTTGGCTAAGGGACAGAAAGACATGCTAGAAGAGATCGAGTCACAAAACAGAGAGAGGACCACGCCTAGAGGGTTTATGTGTGGGGAAACTTTTGGGGCCTCTCATCCATTCGATCACCCCTCACCAACAGCGCAACGCCCTTCACTCAGTGTGCCAACTCGTGCTACACTACCTTCTTGCCAGTGGTAAAATCGAGCCTGCAAGGGAGGAAGACCCCCCTCATATGAGAGATTACTTTGGAGAGTGGCAATCAATGGATGAAGACTTTAAAGAAGCCCTCTCCTTCAGAGATCACTACAAGCTCAAGCAGAGTGAGAAGAACAAGGGCTATGGAGGACAAGGGACCTATAATCACGAGCTGCAGAGAACCATAGGGAGGATGTATTTCCCTACTTTAGATGGCACTACCAATTGCCCGACCAGGGCTTGTGTTGAGAAGATGGACACCTACTTCCAATTCAACTGGATGGCAAAGCAGGAAGCCATTAAGATGGCCACGTTGCACATGGAGGGGGAAGCCCATAATTGGTGGTTTCATGGCTTGACCACCCTAGGGCATGCCCACATTAGTTTCTTATGAGGACTTCACTAGGAGGGTGGTGGAGCGATTTGATTAGAGGCACCCGGAGGCTCATTTCAGAGAGCTGACCCAACTGCGCCAAACAAGCAACTCGGAGCAGTACTTCTCAGATTTTTTGCGGGTGCCAGTGATGGTCCTAGATCTATCCGAGGTAAGGAGGGTGTATACCTTCATTGAGGGCTTGCTTGAGCCCCTACGTGGACTAGTGAAGTCATGCAGACCCTCCACGTTGCAAGAAGTAGTCTTGTGTGCTAGAGATTTACAGGGGGCCATCCCCAAGACTAAAGCACCATTACCTGCACAGACCCCTTTCCCACAAAAGGGGCATGAGACTAGACCTCCACCTCAGAGGACCGCACAGGGGAGGGGGCAACTAGATGAGGAGACACAGAAGGACCTCCGGAGGAGGAAGCTGTGCTTCACATGCATAGAGCCCTAGGCACTAGGCCATTAGTGCACTGCTGAGAGAGGACACTACATTGAGGTTTTTTTTTTATAGTGACCAGGAGGACAAGGTGGAGCAGGATTGTGGTGGGGCAGATGGTGAGAGTTCGACAGATAGAGGACCGCCACCACCACCTCCACAGGGTGGGGCATCCCTTGCCCCAGTTGGGGGAGTTCTCGCTTCCTTATGCGGGATTCCCAAATTTTTGACATTGATGATCAGAGGCACTGTATAGGGATAGAGGGTGTCAGTGCTAGTGGATAGTGGGATTACCCACAATTTCGTAGATGCCCAGTTGGTCCAGAGGAGGGGCCTCACCACAGTAAAGATCGAGGGCTTATCAGTCCTAGTACCAGGTGATTGTACCATACAGTGCACTAGATATGTTCCCTCCTTGACAATGGTTATGGGGAACTACTCAATGACAGACCATTTCTTTGTGGTCGATGTGCCAGACACCAACCTGGTGATGGGTGTCCAGTGGTTGTATTCCTTTGGGCGAGTCACAACAGATTGGAGGAAGCCGGAGATAGTTCATTGGCCCGGATGGCAAACTGGTAGTCTTGAGAGGCATGTAGTCTTATCCACCTCAGATAGTTTTGGCCCACTGGATAAGGGAAAATTTACGACATGGGGACATTGCATGGGCAATTGAGGTGAGGATCTGAGAGGCCGGAGGACAAGCTCAACCACCACCAGCAGACATGCAGGCCTTGCTGGACAGATACGCAGTAGTGTTTGGGGACATTCAACTAGGGCAACCACCAGACAATGGATTTGAGCACACTATTGAGTTGGAGCCAGGTGTGCAGGTAGTGATTACCACTCCTTACAGGCATCCCAAAGGCTATAAGGACAAGATAGAGAAGGCCATCTAGGAGCTACTAGCATTGGGCCGTATCAGGCCAAGTTCCAGTCCTTTCGCTTCTTCAATGGTGCTGGTGAAGAAGGATAGAACCCTTCGAATGTGCATTGACTACTAGGCCCTCAACCGGAAGACACTGAAGAACTGGTACCCACCCCGTAGGATTGCTACAACCACTTCCCATCCTGGAGGGGAAATGGGAAAGTATTTCAATGGATTTCATCACAGGGCTCCCCACAGTGCAGGGGAAGGATTGCATATATGTAGTGGTCGACAGGTTGACCAAATTTTCCCACTTCTTCACCATCCCCACCAGGTACATGGCTGCACAGATTGTCGAGTTGTTCTTTCGAGAGATTTTCAAATCACATGGGCTCCCCAAGAACATAGTGAGTGACAGGGACAACGACTTCATGGGAGGCTTTTGGCAGGAACTCTTTAGGTTGGTTGGGACGGAGCTCACTCCTAGCACCAGCTATCACCCTCAGACAGATGGCCAGACTGAGAGAGTTAATTAGTGGTAGCCGAAGAAAGTTGAGAGAGTGATTAGAGTTGCAGCTAAGGGGTAGTGAATACAAAAGTAGAGAGGCAGAGATAGCACCGGGAGTATCAGCGTAGTAGCCGAAGAGAGGTACGCAAAAGCAACCAAGGGTTCATGCAGAGCCAGCTAGGGTTCACACAGGGGCAGCCAAGAGCTGCGCAGTGCCTCAGAGGGCCAACATGGGTGACATAGAGGGCTAGAGGACTGACACAATGCCTCTATAGGCTGACGCAAGCCATGCCAGAGTGACACTGGGCTAACGCTGAGGTAGAGAGAGGCTGACACAGTCCCTAGAGGCTGACGCTGGGGTTTTGTGGGGTAGATTGGAGCTGTGGAGGTGCCAGAGTGTTTATCTGGGGTTTCAACCGGAATATTTGCTTCCGAGTAGAGAGGTACTACTGTTGAGATTTTTCTTTGTTGGGTGAGTCGAATTTGGCACCCAAATTGTATTTTGAAACTTCTTAATAAATCAAACCCTCAGATAACTGCAGTGGTTTTCCCGCATTAGGATTCTCTGGGGACATTAGTCCAAAAACAATGATGTCACTTATGTGCTTGTTTGTGTTTCCTTCAGTTGATGATCTGAATGTGTTGAGCATGCACTTGTATTTATTTCTAGTATTTACATGGTAAATAACTTGTAATTAACAGAACAAGTAGGTAGGAATAAATCAGAAAGTACATGAAGGGTTTCTAATGGGTTAGACTTAGAAATTCGAACAACTTGGTGTTGGAACTGGAGGCCATTTTAGAGAGCAGGGAGAGGAAACTAAGGAGTAGGACCATCAGGGAGTTCTTGGTGCGCTGGAAGAACTTGTCGAATGAAAATGCCACCTGGGAAGGTGAGCACATATTGGAGCACCTAGCTTTGAGGTTGCTTGAGGGCAAGCAACATTTGGGAGGGGAGGACTGTCGTGTCCTTTCTCAACGACATTAGTAACAGGGTGCCGCTATACAATTTTGCACATTTTTTACTAAGGAAGAGGCCTCCACACTTTCGACTTAGGGACTTAGGTGCCAAATCGACTTTATTTAGCAGCTAGTGGAATGTGTGGGCCACCCACATGGGAGTTCGAATTAGCCATTCGATATGATTGGAAAGAAAATCGAATGGGTGGAAGGAGGGGCCCACATGAGGCTCAGGAGGCCCAAGGAGTTATAAGGAGAGATCAACCCTCATTTTGGTTTCATATTTGACACTTTGCAAACAACTATTCATCTGTTCACTTTGCTATTTAGCGAGTCTATCGGCTATTTAGCCATGAGTCTCTCAAGCGGGAGATTCAACCTCTACTTCAGAGGACCATCCGTGCCCGCCCTAGGGAGGCTGTTCCACAAGAGTTTTTAGGAGTTCTGGGGCAATGACATACACCAACAGCCAGCGCAGAGCAAGGAGTGCGTATTTCTGGGAAACCAAGAAACACGCAGAGGGAGATTGAGGCCAACAGAGATCATATCGCTTGTCGGGGAATCGGGGAGTTGAGGTAGCAGCACTAAACCAACTTTTTTGTTGGGTTTTACAACTAGCTGAGCTAGCGTTCCAGCAATTCGAATTGCTGGGCCGAGGGACAGCGCAGAGGCCACTCAACAGATTTTCATGGTGCTTGGGAACAGCTGATTTGGACCAAGAGCTCATCTGGGAAGTCAATGGTTGGAAAATAGTCTGGGGTTAAAAACATATAATTTTCTGCGTAGTTTTAGTGCACTTTCCAGCCATTCAAACTTCAGCAGAGCAATAGTTTTCTGGTAAGCGCAGTGCAGATTGGTGCAACAGCTGGGCAACCTTTAGCTCAGCCGTTTTCCTACCTGGATTTGGTCCTGCTTGTCCCTTGAGACAAGCCCAGGTGTACCATTTCATCATCTGTTGTATTTGGCTTTCAGAATATAAATAAAATGGCTAAGAAGTTTTCCATTTGCAGTTTTTCTATGGGTGCTTGATGAATATTTCCTTTCTGTAATTTGCTGCATAGAATATTTTCTATTATGTATTCCTATTTAGGATCATTACATATTGTCGTTGCATTACTATTCTATCTTCAGTTACTATTGATTGATGAAAATAATTAATTATCATTGAAAATTACTAATTGAAGAATTGAATTGAGATGAAGTAATTGAAACAACACAGAACAGTGGTAAAATTAATCGGAACCACACTTGCATTGTTTTTGACAAGCTTGGACGAAACTTATATGATTTCTATTGAAAAAGAATTATCGTCCATTTCAAATTGATCTTATTTGGGAGGTTGGAAGGCAACTATTGGAATCTGTAGCATATATGCAGAAGTTGAAACCCACTCACATGGATTTAAAGCTTGAAAACATACTGTTTGTTTCTTCAAAAGACACAAAGGTTCTAGATTTCAAGGTTTTTAAGGGATCTCTCGATGACTTTAAGTGGTTTCCAAAGTCGAGTACAATTAAGATAATTGATTTTGGCAGCACAACATTTGGATATAAAAATCGAGTGCAATTAAGATAATTGATTTTGGAAGCACACCATTTGGATATCAAAATCGCACCTTAGTTGTTGTTACATGACATTATCAAGCTTCTAAAGTTACTTTGGGACTTGGATGGAATTACCCTTGTGAAAGTTACTTTGGGACTTGGATGGAATTACCCTTGTGATATCTGCAATGTAGGATGCATACTTGTGGAAATCTACTCAAGGGGATCAAAATTTCTGACCTTCATTCCTTAAGCATCATGGAATTTTTTTGTCTTTTCGATATTCGATGGGGGGAATAAGATCAGTGATTGACAGTTAGAATTCAAGTTTCAAAGTCCTATTAATCAAGCAAGAACAAGCCAGCTTGAACTAGAGCCAATACCTATAGCTAGAGCTAGAGTTAGAGTTGTAGCCAGAGCCAGAGTTAGAGGCATAATAGAGGCATAAGCGTGATTCATTTTGTGGTCTTCCTTAAACCAAAATTTAGTTGAATATTTACAACCTCTGTTAGATAATAGTTTGTGATCATCTTCAAACCACCATTTGAGAGCACTTCTAATTAGCAGAAGACATCAACCCCCAGCTAAATTAGGAAATGTTTCAAGCATTATTGAGCCTTAAAGCCACACTCCATAGTTTGTGGTCATCATCAAATTACCATTTGTGAACGTTTCCAACCAGTAGAAAACATAAAATTCTAGCCAAATTAGGAAATGTTTCGGGAACTGTTGCGCCTTAGAGTCAAGTTTTGTAGTTTTCCTTAAACCACCATTTAGTAGAAGACACCAACATTTGCTAGCCATTTGGTTTGTGGTCATCACAAAACCACTAGATTCAAAAAGCCTAAGCAACCATCGGTAGTTGTCCACTTCCAAGTGTAAGCTATTTACTTGGACTCACATACTCCCCTTCATCGGCAATTGTCCACTTCCAAGTGTAAGCTATTTACATGGACTCACATACTCCCCTTCAGATTAAGAGGGAAAGGCTGGAAACCTAATCCATAATGGTTATGGTATTGTTCACTTGAGGGAATATGAAGAGTCTCTTGTGAATATGAATAATCATTGGGATTCCATGATACCTTGGAAGTTGAATGCAAAGGTCACAACCATTGTATTTGTATGTGTATCATTTTTAATTAAAAATATCTCATGCATTGTTGGGCGTGGAATCCCCCCAAGGCATGTTTTGGGGCTTAAAGCCCAAGTTTTGACCAAGTCCTTTGTAAACTTTCCGCAATTTGTGAGCGCGGAGTGCGAAATCATAATAGAGTCATAGGGTTGTCCGCCCTTGTTTTTGTAATGTAATGTCGGCTTGAAAGATCCACCCACGTTTCGCGGACCATGGGATTGTATAAATAGAGCGAGGCTCTAAGTGTAGAAGATAGTTAAGGAAGGAAAGGAAAAGAAGCATGAGGAGTCTAACAGCGTGATTCAAAGTGTAAAGTGTGTCGTGGGTCGTAGGATAGGAGAAGGCTTTGCAACTGCGTGTGCAAAGGCTTAGTAGTCTGCAACTGAGTGCGCAGACCCTTGCAGTTGAGTGCGTAGGGCAGGTCAAGTTTGCAACCGTTGGAAGAATTAATAAAGAAAAGTTTTATCATATTTCTGTGTATCTTTTCCTGTTTTATGTACTACTGGGTATAATTTACAAGTGTATTGTTTATTTATTGTGTGAACTCATATGAATGTGCTGTATAAATAAATATAAGATAAGGCATCCAATTACGCGAAGATAACTAACTGGTGTAGGAAGATAAGTGAATAGTGCAGAGCACTGCTCCAACAGCGCGGAGGCCCCACAGCCCCTGGTTAGGGCTACACAAAGATAAATATATTAGGGCACGAGGGACAAGGAAGTACGCGAAGTAACCTACATGAAGGGATTAACAGTTGGACCAATTCAACCCCTTAGACATCTCAAGGGTGCGGAACCCTGGTTCCAGCACACCCCCATGCTACTTTGGGTAAGACCTCAGTTTGCGCTCCGTGGACTGTTGCCGAAAGGGCCAGTAGTATAGGGATTTGTTTGGCTAATTAACTCTGAACCTGGGTCAGGCCCCAACAAGCCAACAAATGGTTCCGTTGCTGGGACTAGGATCTGCATAGAGATGTCTGATGTCGTATCACTAGAATCCAACAAAGAAAGGAATTGAAGATTGGTTGGATAGGAAGATTCACGAGTTCGCAGCGCAGGAGAACAGGAATCTGCAACTATCAAAAGAAGAGTGGTTAGACTGCTACTTATACACAGAGATCCACGAATTTTTCTTCGCATCTTTCCCTACCATGCTATACTAGTGGATCGAGAAGCTAGCAGATAGCCAAGGAAGGTGCAAGCTCGACAGACCTATTTTGTGGACCCTAGAATTGGTGCACAGATTGGAAACTTCGGAGGATAAGATTGCACGCGTTGTTGATCACTGGCTCGATCGAATTATAGGAGGATTCATCACTGAGTTCGCGGTGGATACTTCAGTCAGCTATAGCGAGGTAGAGCAACGCTTCCTCAAAGGACCGCGAGGTAAGTACGTTAAGTCTTCGAACACTTGGATTAAAATGCTACTGTGTGAACGCGGGTTATGCGAATAAATTGATGTTTGGGGCTACGCGAAGTGGGAGAATCTACAGAAACAAAGGTAGTGTGGAACTAGAAACTAGCCCCTTGATTCACCTCCCCGAGGGAGCGAGGAAGAGCTTGTGAAAGTCTCACCAAGAAATGCGATCAATTTGATAAGCCAAAGGATTCTGCACATACCACCCCCACCCACATCGCCGCCAGTTTCACCATTTCACCCCCATCTTCGCCCATACCACCTCTGCCACCACTGTGAGTCAGTATGGCAAGCGCGGTAAGTTTCCAGTGTTCAAGGGAGTAGGAAGTGAAGATTCGGACCAGTTTTGGTTCGTGATAAAGGTTGTATGGGAAGCGTAAGGAGTCCCGGATGACAATATAAAGAAGGCAATGTTGGTTAGCGCTCAGCAGGATCGCGCGCTAACCTAGTACATTAAGCATTCCAATGACAATCCGAATGCAGGGATCGCGGATATCCAAGCTGCGCTAAACAAAGAATTTAGCAAACCGAAGTCAAAGGCGCAATCGATCATTGGGTTTAAGGAAATCACAATGCTACCAAGTGAGACCCCTTGGGAGCTGGATCAGAGACTGAAGTGCACAATTCACAAAGCTAGCATGACGCTAACGGATGGACAACACCGCGAATGCTTGTAGCATCGTTAACGACACATCTAAGGAATGCGCTGTCACAACAAAGGCTAACAACTTAGGGCGAGGCCTTGGAGGTCGCAATGAGACTGCGCGAGACCCCGATACAAGATCCCAACCTGGGAGTTCAGCAGATTCACGCGTAGTTGAAGAAATTGTGCCTTGAGATGCAGAGTCTGAAGCAAGACATAACAGCTCGCCTAGAAGTGCGTGATGAGGTATGGTGCATAAAGTGCAAGGGTCAGGGACACGACAAGGACTACTGCCCAGTGTTCGTGAATTACCTCGCGGGAGGAGTACCAATGCCATCGAGACTGGAGACACAAGCAGGACTGACCGTGACGCCTGCATTATGGTGTGTGTTTTGTCAGATAGGAGGAAAGCATGCTACAGATAACTGCCATTTATTGTAGAAGTACACGCAGAATTCACAACAGTTGTTCTGTAATTTTTGTAGATCAGTGGGACATGATGAGCGCGCTTGTAGAAGTTATGAGTTGATGATGGATCAGACTCCTACCTACAGAGTTCAGGTCGAAACGCAGCCCCTTGACTAGAACGCAGGGATGGCGCGAACCAGATTTTAGGGGTGCGACCAAGGTGGAGGGCCTGGAAGAGGTCACGGACAACTGATATGTTACAATTGCGAAGGGCCAGGACATTATACCTGCGATTGTACAAATCCAACACAACCATCATGTTTGTATTGTACATTGTTTGATCATAAGACGGAGGATTGTCCCACACTAATAGCACTGCTGCGTGATAAAGGAGTGCTCCAACCTCCCCCAACTTAGAACCTACAAATGATGAGAGGTCTAAGCCGCGTGAGGAAGACCCTAATGTGAATATTGTGCTCCGAAGTGGAATTACAACAGGGGATGACAAAGGCAAGCAGCCTGAAGGGAGTACTTGGGTTCGCAAGGCTGCAACAAAAGAACTAGAGTTTGATTTGAAGCGCGCTAAGGAAACCTTCATGGAAGCCAGGAAGAGATTCGCTGATGCCTCCACTTCAGGAAGTAGAGACAGAACGGAGCTGGAAATGGACCCATCGATGCTTGCAACGTTCTTGGAAACATGAATGAAGCTGTTGTGCGACAGCAAGGCTGTAAAGGAGCTGCAGGAACCCATTAATAGATGCGGTGGGACTGCGCCAGGAGAACTGCGCATAGTCTGGAAGCTCGGAAAGCATACAACGCAAACGGGAAGGGAAATGAGATTGACCTCATAGAATGGAGAATATGAGATGGACCAAGTGATTTTGGATCTGGGATCAGACGTGAACGTTCTACCGAAGCAAACATGAGAGCGCATGGGAAGGCCTACGCTGTAATGGTCTCCTATTCAATTGCAAATTGCGAACCAACAAAAGATCCTACCTATGGGAAGATTGCAGGGAATCACAGTGGATATCGAAGGAGCAAGTGCGCTAGCAGACTTCGAAGTGATAGAGATTGTTGATGACAACAATCCCTACCCCGTGCTATTAGGAATAGATTGGGCCACTAACATGAATGGGGTGATAAATTTGAAGAAGCGCAAGATGATCTTTGAGAAAGTCTCTGTGTGTAGTTGTACCTTTGGACCCTGCGGAAGGACCGCGCTAGATGGAGCCAGTGCACAACTACGACAACGACGGCGATTTGGACTGCGTCTACAAGATAACCATGCGAGAACAAGACTGGGTGAATCCAACCACGGATGGACGAATCTCATAGGGGTGCGAAAGCTCTTGCACATCGGATTCAAACGAGGAAATAGAACAGTGGCAGAACCGGTTACATGAGGTAACCACGTTGAACTGTAACATGATGATGAGATCGCTGCGCTGCGTATCAACGGAGGTAAGGGATTTGCCTACGTACGATGGGTCAAGTGAGGTGGATGACTTCCTAAACAGATTTGAAAGAGAAGTGTCAGAACAACAACGTTTCGAAGCTTTGAAATGGGTACTGTGTGCACCAAGGAAGCTTTAGGGACTAGTGCGAATGCAGGAGGATGATGCACATATGGTTTGGGAAGCCTCGGATGCAATTAATAGACAAGATTGCCGGACGAAAGGGTCCACGCGCCCACCTGTCCAGATGGATACAGGCATATGGTACGAAACCTGCGCGGATGCCACAGCCTTCGCCCTTGGAGACATGGTCAGTAAGCAGGTGCGGGCAAGGCAAGGGCGCGAACGACCCCTCTAGTTGGAACCACGGAGTATGGAGAGACCAAGTGCGTAGACAGTTATCCATGCATAAGCCTTTAACGAAGTATGCGAGCGCTGAACAAGGTCCACAATGCGCAGCGAACTGACTGGGACCTGCGCGTACCAACGGTTTTGTGGGCTTAAAGGACCACGTGCATGAAACTAATGGTGCAAGCGCCTCTAGGGCTAGAGTATGGCATGAGCGCTGTAATCCCCATAGAGCATAAAATGCATAGTCCGTGCATGGCAGCACCGGCAGATATGACGGTTCATGGAACCTTGGAAGAAGGGGTAGCACAGCTGAACAAAGCAGAATAATTGGGACCTGACGAGGAAATCGGACAGGGTGACCTTAGGCTCCAAGAACTTAGGAAAGAAAGGGTGCGATTAAGGGTGAAAAGCGCTTTGGTGGAAGGGGAAGTCAAGGAGCTTGAGGACGAGACAAAGGAAGATTTTCTGGATAAGAAGACCAGGGTGATAAAACAGGGTGTGCACGATCACGCTGACAAATTTGGGGATTATCGCCGCGAATTGATTAGCCTGATGCCTTAGATTGGACCGCATATTACTACATGAATCAACCATGGTGGCGCGCTGCAGATGATAAAGTGCGTGACGCCGCCAGTAACAACAAACGGTGGGTATTTGCCAAGAAAAGTGATGGATTACTAGATGAAACCCTATACAGGTGGTGCGACCACCTGACTAGTCGTAGGAAGTACAGTCTTAGCTCTCCTGGCAGTTGAAAGGAGGTGCGGGACTATAAACAACTCTGCCCAGGAGCTGCGCGCAGAAGCAAAGAGTCACAAGGTCTGCAGCTGCACAAGGGGGGCTGTGCTGTCATGCGGGTTGGCTAGAAAGTGACTGTTGGAGTCACTATTCATGATGTGATGCTCGACTTGAGGTCAAATGGAGCGGGCGACAGGTATTTAAGACGCGCTTTATGGGCAAGATTTGGGAAAATCTGCTGCTAAGCGAGCATTAATGAACCGGATTTGGGGGGAATGGTTGAATTCAAATTCAAAGGCGCTATAAATTACAAAGCGCTACCTAACAAACAACACTTGGTCATTTGCAAATTGAGCTGTTGTATACCGCGTATTCTGAGCAGAGCCCTGTTCGATTTGTGTAGAGCATTGATAGAGCCCCTAATTACGCGAGTGATCGATTTCTGGTCAAACAGATGGCAACATTTGAGGAAGTTATGGAAATTGCAGAGATGACCACCGAAGAGGCCACGCAGGCCCTGACTGTGGGGGATGCCCTTGAAGGCACTCGGATTGTGGCGGAAATCCCTAAATCACCGCGCATGTTAAGGCCAAAGAAAGATAAATAGTCGATGGTTCCCATACGTGTGTCCCTGCGAAACCCGCTATGCACTGGGCTAACGATGGAGGAGAAAGGAAAAGCCGTTAACGTGGAAACCAACGAGGAGGAGGAAGACTTGGAGGACCTTATCATCGAAGAAGACGAGGACAAAGGCATGGAGGAAGAAACTGAGTCTGCGCACCCTCGAACAAATCTGCCCGCTTATATCCCCCCGCGGAAGGGGAAGGCAAAAGTGCCCAAGGATCTTGATGAGAGCAAGAGCTCTCTCCAGACCCCGCTCCTTCTAGACGACATCATTTTTGAGGGCACGCACCTGGGACGAGTGCCTAGCTTGAAATTTGATGGGATCTCGCTGACCACAAGAAGTTCCTTCACCTAGACACCATGCAGCTCATGAAGCCTAAGCAAAACACCGCGGTGGGGGTTACTGAATTGGAGCCGCGAAAGTGGTTACGCAGAGCAGAAAACATAGGGTTACTAAACCTACTCTGGGTGCCGCATTTCCAACACGCCCCAATAACGATATTTGTCATCAGGCAGCTGCTCTGCCTGGTGCATGGTGGGTGTTTGTGGCTAGAGGGGCCCATCCCCATCACAGACCACTTAGTCCACCGTATTACCCAGCTCCCCTGCAAAGGAGAGGACCCCACAGACATCTCGGAGGGGAAGAGCAGTGACTTGGCCATCGCGGAGGCCATGAAGAAGAAGTACAAGCTAGAGAAGAAGAAACGGGGCTACGCCATATCCAGTATCAACAACAAAGCAGTTAAAGTGGCGACCCAAATAATGGTAGTAAAGTTATGCGCAAGTGCCGTGTAGACAAGGTACCCGCTCCAGTGGTGGCACTTGCTGAGCAGTGCGCGGAGGGGGTCTAGTTTAATTGGTCTGAGTTCCTCTGCAAGGAGTTGCTGAAAATTGCTGCGAGGCCCAAGAACAAGGCAAAACGTTCCACTATGCATGGCTTTTGCTGTCCATAGTGCTCGTGGCAGGGGAATTGCCAAAGGACAGTGAGTTCCCCACAATTGATAGGGATCTGTCGGAGGTCACAAAGTACGCTTCGCTCTGAGCCACAAAGGATGCGAACCGGATTCGCGACAGTAAGATATTTTGGGTGTTCATGGAAATGAACATCAGAACGGGGATTAACCACAAGATGCGGTTGTCACCCTCTGTCTACAACAGCTTGCAAAGTTTTGCAGAGTTTAAAGCGGACCTCCACAGCATCTATATCAGAGCACGCAAGGACCCAGCCAAGCAATGGAGAGAGCAGCCCTTTGTAGCCAGAGATGACGTAATTTTTGACGTACTAGAGACATGGCCGCCAGAGTGGCGTGCCCCAGACATTGCGGCAATAGAAAAGTCTGTGGTGTAGAGGAAGAAAGAGGAGGCCAAATAGTTGGCAGAGAAGAGAAGGCAAGAAGCAGTAGCCGCAAAAGCACAGGAGGCGCGAGACACTGCGTAGACAACATCATAACAGAAAAAGGCCGCAGCAGCAGCAGCAGCAGCACAGGAGGCAGTCGAGAAGGCACGTGAGGGCCAGAAGTTGCCTTCGCATGGGCAGGAAACAGAGGAAGAGGAGGGCGGTGCGGACCCAAAACCGCGTCAACACAATTGAAGCGCCAGCACCCAAGTGAGCGGACGAGGCCGCGCAAGAAGGTCAAGGCATCAAAGTTGTCCATTGACTCGATCACCCTTACTGAGGGTGATCTGCATGACATCGGCAAGACGGTGCATGATGTCACCTCCGAGGCCCTCCAAAGCTTCGTGCAAGAGAACCAGATTGTGTTGGGGGCCCTCAGAGCGCAGCAGCAGGAGTTGCAGGTGCGCACTCCTCAGGCTGGTACCCTTTCGACCAACCTTGCAGTAGGGACAACTGCAGTAGAGCAGATGTTGCGTGCTTGGACAACAAATACAATAGTGTTGCCGGAAGGGGCACTAGTGACAACAAATGAGGTTGACAGGTCTACGATTAGCGCACTGAAAAGCATCGAGATCAACATGGCTGCACTCCCATGGGAGATGTTATACGTTTTGCAGGATGGGATTACTGCAAAACTGCGGGCTAGGGAAAGCCGTGCGCTGCAAGTGCTGAGCAAGCAAAAGATTAACATGGGGCAGTTGAACTTGCAGTGCAATGAAGTGGTGTGGTAGAATAGGTAGATGGTGCAGGTACTGGAAGAAGCCTGTTAGATGGTCCCTGAGTTGGCCATCCTAGCAGACACACCAGCAGAGACGCGCATCCATAGACTAGTATCAGGGGTGCATGAGGCACGGGAAGAAATGGCTAAGGTTCAGCTGGAGTTGAATCTTCAGATCGCGGAGCTGCAGTTGAAGGCGCAACCGTCCACCCCTCCTGTAGTAAGAGAATAACGCGCCAACGCTATTACATTAGGGCTAGAAGAGATCGGCAGTGCAGTAAGGGACTGCACCAGAATGTTGGAGGAGTCATTTGAGGTCCTTACGAATCTGCAGGAGGACCCCAACATCCAGTGCTTAGAAATAGAGGTGCGTGAACTCTAGCAGCAGTATGACAGCATCAAAGGGACCGCACAGATGGTGGCCCTCACTCAGAGGCTCGCGCGAATGCAATAGGCTAAAGCACTGAAAGAGCAGGTGGACACAACACGACACAAAGAAGCGGTCTTGAAGGCCCATGTTCAACCTTGGATCGACAAGGCCTTCACTATCACAGCAGCAATTAAAAACAAGCTTGCACAAATGTAGGGGACATAGGAACAAGTCCAGGGAAGTAGTTCCGACACCACGGTCTCGAAACAATGGGTACAGGAGATCTAGCAGGAAGCCGCTCAATACACTGCCGACCTTGCAGCTATTCGAGCAGAGTTGGAGGGACTTGGCACGAAGATTTCCGCACCGACAGAGTGACTCGAGGGTGAGTCATGATGTTTGTGTTGGGGGGCTATTGGGCATGGAATCCCCCCAAGGCATGTTTTGGGGCTTAAAGCCCAAGTTTTGACCAAGTCCTTTGTAAAGGCTCCACGATTTGTGGGTGCGGAGTGCGAGGTCATAATAGAGTCACAATGTTGTCTGCCCTTTTTTTGTAATGTAATGTCGGCTTGAAAGATCCACCCATGGTCCACGGATCGTGGGACTGTATAAATAGAACGAGGCTCTAAGTGTAGAAGATAAGTTAAGGAAGGAAAGGAAAAGAAGCATGAGGAGTCTAAGAGCTTGAGTCGAAGTGTAAAGTGTGTCTTGGGTCCTAGAGTAGGAGAAGGCTCCGCAGCTGTGTGCGCAGAGGCCTAGTAGTCCGTAGCTGAGTGCGTGGACTCCTACAACAAAGTGTGTAGGGCAGGTTGAGTTTGTAACTGTGGGAAGAATTAATAAAGAGAAGTTTTATCATATTTATGTGTATCTTTTCCTGTTTTATGTACTATTGGGTATAATTTACAAGTGTACTGTTTATTTATTGCGCAAACTCATATGAATGTGCTGTATAAATAAATATAACATAAGGCATCCAATTACGCGAAGATAACTAACTGGTGTAGGAAGATAAGTGAATAGTGCAGAGCGTTGATCCAGCAGCATGGAGGCCCCACAACCCTTAGTTAGGGCTACGCAAACATAAGTATATCAGGGCGCGAGGGATAGGAAAGTACGCGAAGTAACCTACAAAGGGATTAACAGTTGGACCAATTCAACCCCTTAGACATCTCAAGAGTGCGGAAACTTGGTTCTAACACCCCCCCACACTACTTTGGGTGAGACCTCAGTCCGCGCTCTGCAGGCTATTGCAGAAAGGGCCAGTAGTACAAGTATTTGTTTGTCTAATTAACTCCGAACCTAGGTCAGGCCCCAACAAGCCAACGTGCATACCTCTATATTGGAGCATTCTAACAGGATACAATTGGCGGGGACATTTGTTGCATGGCCAAGGAGGCTCTCTTTCTGTAACTTGACAACCTCTCTTAACTAGGGGTAAATTAAGTTGATGCTAAAGAATGCCTCCCCTGACACCATTGGAGGATAGAAATCCATTACTCTTCTTAGTGTCTACTACAAGATTTTGGCTAAGGCCTTTGCACTTAGAATACAAAACTTGGCTTCACAAATTTTTTTGGGAGTAGATAAGATGTGTCCAAGTTAAGTTCATTCTTGATATTGTTATTTTGCATGGGAGGCCATGGAGAATGGTTAGGATTCCTCATTTCTCAATATTGACTTTGACAAAGCCTATGACATGGTTGATTGGTTCTTTAGCTTGGAGATGCTTCAATGCCACGATTTTAGGCCCAGTTGTATTGCAACAATGATTACCCTCTTCTCCAATGCCTTAGATTTTGTTTTTTTTCAACACCTTCTGATCGAAGTATTCCATTGCACTGTTCAATAAAACCAGGATGATTACCCTCTTCTCCAATGCGTTATCTTTTGTCTCTATGGACACCTTTTGATGGAACGTATTCCACTGCACTATTCAATTAGACTGAGGGTGCGCTCTTACTCCTTACTTTTATGTTTTAGTCGCTGATGCTTTGTGGCACTTATTGGAGTCAAATAGGATGCAAGGGAGAATTCAAGGTATCTCTCTTTCAGATGGGTTTGAAATGATTAATAATCATTTTGTTGATAATTTTGTCCTTTTGATGTCCTTGATTAGAACTTGATGGAATCTACTAGGGGTTTCTTGGATATTTTTTGTAGTGCTTTTGGAACAATGGTTTGTGAATAGAAAATAAACTACTGGACGGTTGGTTGGTCTTGAGGATTTGAGGATTCTCCATTTTTGGCATTTTACCTTTATTATTGAATTAGGTCAAACTTGGAGCGATTGTCTGTTATCTTGGGATTACATTTAGTATTAGTCTTTCTGTGTTGAAACTTGATATGTGGAATTGGTGACTAGAATGACTTCGGTCCAAGATTTTGGTCTCTCTTATTCTTAATGCCTCCCATATCTACTATGTCTCTTGTTGGTTCTTGAGTAAAGTGCAAGTCAAGAGATTGGAGCAGGTCCTGATGTTTGTTCTTGGCTCCAAGTGTTTTGATGAGAGGGGCTCCCTATGGTTCCTTGGGGATATTTGCACTATGCCCAAGGTGGAAGGTGGTCTTGAGCATATTAAAGTGGCTACACAAGTTCGTATCTTGGCTACAAAATGGATAGTTAGGGGTCTTGGAGGGTCTACCTCATGGAAGATCCTCTCACGTTATTGGTTACAGTGTGCCTAGCATTTACTATTTTGATTCAAGGACCTTTTGGGTTATTTGATGTTAGGCCCTTATACTACTAGTGCAACCCCTTATTGTTATTAGTACAACCCCCTTATTATATTGTTGTACCCATGTAGTCCCCATATTGTTATTATTGTGCTCCATAGAAGCCCACTATTGTTGTTATTGTGCCCTTACATTATTAGTGTTATGTCGGCTCTAACTATATTATGACCCCTTAGACTCCTGTATACAGAAAGGAGGTCTTGTCATTTGTATCATCCAAGAATTGTTTATTTTTGTAATGTAAAGGAGGTTGCCCCGTCGAAGAGGCTGAATTCTAAGGCGTTGATCTACCTTTTCTATCTTTTTGTGAGCTGGTTTCATAACATTTGGTATCAGAGCTTTGGATTCTAGGGTTTCGTTGCTTTAAACAGGTTATCGTGGAATTTTCACTATAACTTTTGATGTTTCAGAAGCGAAAAAAACCCATTTGAGACGAAATCTCGCTGAACCTCGGGTCCGAATTTCATATCTTGTCTCGCTATATCTTCGGAGATATGATCTGAGGAATTTAGGGTTTTTGCAAGCTCCAGAATTTCATCTAAAACAGGTCATCGTGGAATTTTCGTTATAACTCTTTCGCTACGAAGTTTTAGAAGCTAAAAAAACCCATTTGAGAGGAAATCGATCTAAACCTCGGCTTCGAATTTCAAATCCAGTCTCGCTATATTTTCGGAGTTATAATCTGAAGAAATTAGGGTTTTTGTAGACCCCCGAATTACATTCCAAACAGGTCACCTTGGGAAAATCGTCATAACTTTCTTTCTAAGAATCAGTGTGAATTTTCGTAAGAAGTTACAGAAAGAGGACGGATTGTAGTCTTTTGGGTACCATTTTGAGAACCTAAGGTTGAAACAATGACCCATGACACTTCATACAAGTTTGCTCTTTTGAAAAAGTATATAATCAAGTCATATTGGGTGATTGTGCATAACTCTTTCTTGGAGAATCCAATTTCCATTAGACTGGTGGCATTGGAAAGAGGACGCAGAGGGCTACGACAGGTCACATTTTCAGAATTGGGATATCTCAAATTACAAAGTGACAGTCATTTCAAAATTGAGCTCCTAAAATCAATAAAAGGCGATATGAGGAAGTTTGATGGCAAGGATCCGGTAAATTGGATACTACGGATGGAGCAATATTTTGATCTACATGAGGTGCAACTGTTACAAAAGGTACGTATTGCATCTTCATATTTATAACCGGATCAATTTTTATGGTATAAAGGTCTTTGCTCTCATAAACCACTTCTTATGTGGTCAATTTTCATGGAGGAAATGATAGCACATTATGAGAATACAAAGAGAAACACCTTCTTTAGCCAATTGATAAATCTCAAAGAAAAGTGGTCAATGGTAGAGCACATTTAGGACTTTCAAAAATTGAATATAAGGGAAAATGATATTCCAGAGAAGCGGAGGATTGATGTCTCCATAGGGACTTTAAAGGATAACATTCAACATGAGGTTCGTCTTTGGGAACTTGATTCATTGAAGAATGCATTCAGGTTGGAAAAAAAAAGTGGAAAGAAAAATTATGGCAACAAGGAAGTCTACCCCTCACAACTATCAAGATGGAAGTGTTGTTTCTCCTAGCCTTCCACAACCTACAAGGTTTGACACCACAACAATTGGAAGAAAAAAGAAAAAAAGGGTTTTGTTACAATTGTGATAGCAAATGCACTAAAGGTCATAAGTGTGCTGAGAATAAATTATTTTACATAGATTATGAAGAGGAAGAAGAAAAGGATCAAGAAACATCAAAGAAGAGGATTTACACCAGGAACCAACCCCAGAGAAAGAAGAAATGAATCCAATCATATCTTGTAAAGCATTGGCAAGAATTACTACTCCTCAAACTCTCAAGATAGAAGAACATATCAAGAAGAAAAAGGTTCAAGAAGTGAAAGATCACATCGAGAAAGAATAAATGAATCCAACCATATCTTGTAATCCATTGGCCGAAATTACCACTCCTCAAACTATCAAGATAGAAGGACATATCAAGAAGAAAAATGTTCAAGAAGTGAAAGATCACATCGAGCATCAAGAGATGAGTCCGACCATATCTTGTAAAGCATTGGAAGAAATTAACACTCCTCAAACTCTCAAGATAGAAGGACATATCAAGAAGAAAAAGGTTCAAGCAGTGAAAGATCACATCAAGCACCAACAACAAGTTCTCCAACTTTTAAAGGATAATGCCACTTTGGTGCAGAATCAAATGAAACAATGGGTAGATCAACATCGCAATGGAAAAAGTTTTGATGTAGGTGATTGGGTATTTTTACGGCTACATCTCAAGCAAGCTATTTATGAGAAGGAAATGTTGGCAATACTACATGCACTTAAGAAATGACGACCTTACTCAATGGGAAGACACTTCAAGGTAAAAATGGATCATGATAGTCTTAAATACTTTTTAGAACAAATATTATCTTTAGAAGAACAGAAAAAATGGGTCACAAATATGTTGGGTTATGACTTTGACATCATCTACAGAAAAGGGAAGAAATTTTTTTGTTGTAGATGCACTCTCAAGAAAGGATGAGGATGTGGAAGCATTGTTTTGTGTTATTTCTATTATCCAACCAGATTGGATAAACGAAGCAATGGATGAATGGAAGGACAAAGAAGTGTGGCTACTCATTCAAAAGTTGCAGAATATCCCAATTCAAACAATATTGCCAAAACTCGAAGAGGAAGGAAAAATCATATTGGAACCTGGAGTAGTCACAGAAATAAGAACCTGACAGTTACGAAATCGATCAATTTCAGAGTATCTCATCAAGTGGAAGAACTTACCCATTGAATATTCTACATGGCAGGACAAGAATTTTATACAGAAGCATCAAGAACACTCAAGCGTTGAGGACAACACTTTTTGAAGGAGAGG
>APFE031718289.1:79373-95308 GCA_000404065.3 Pinus taeda | reverse complement strand
TGGAAGCATTGTTTTGTGTTATTTCTATTATCCAACCAGATTGGATAAACGAAGCAATGGATGAATGGAAGGACAAAGAAGTGTGGCTACTCATTCAAAAGTTGCAGAATATCCCAATTCAAACAATATTGCCAAAACTCGAAGAGGAAGGAAAAATCATATTGGAACCTGGAGTAGTCACAGAAATAAGAACCTGACAGTTACGAAATCGATCAATTTCAGAGTATCTCATCAAGTGGAAGAACTTACCCATTGAATATTCTACATGGCAGGACAAGAATTTTATACAGAAGCATCAAAACTACTCACGTTGAGAACAAAACCTTTGAAGGAGAGGGCAGTAGGCCCCTATATAACTATGTAACCCTATGTTATAGACACCCCCTTATAAATTGTTTGTACCCATGATCCCCATATGTAATTGGCCCATAAAGCCCACTATATGTATTATTGTAATCCTACATTATTAATTGTTATGTTGTTTGTCTGATTATAATATGACCCCTAGACTCCTATATATAGAAAGGAGTCTTGCATTTTTATCATCCAACGAATTGTTCATTGTGTAATGTAAAATCAACACACTAGTGTTGTTCATATCCTTGTGAGCCTGTCAAACATTTGATATCATCTCATCCTCTCAATTCTTGAAGGTGTCCAAATCAATCATTTGTGTGAGCATGTGGGAGGCCTGTAAGCTTCTCGCCCTTTTTGGTCAGATGGAACTTCTCTAGAAGTAATGGAAGATGGGATTTGGTGTGGCACTCTATTCGGCGCTGGTTGCATTAGGGGAAATGTGATTTTGAGTGTCCTAGATTTAAAGCTTGTACATTGAGTAAGAAAGCGATTTTCTTTTTGAGGGATCTTTGGGACTTTGTGTTTGGGGACCGGAAGTGGTGGAGAGAGTTAGCCTCCTGTCTTTTGATAAGTTTTCTATCAAAGACAACATGGGATTTTGCGTCTTCGTGAGGAATGATATAATAAGATGAAAATAGATATATAGGGACCTTTTTGGAGGGATTCGGGATGGAGTTTTGGGAAGTTAATTCAACATGTGATACCACAAAGCTTTTCTCCTTTTTGTGTTGAATGCCAGATGGGCATCTTCTAACCTTGACGTTAAGTGGATTTGTCGGTTGGATAATATTTGGTCTCTCTAACTCAGTTACAAGCTTCACATTTTTGCTTGTTTATTTGTTTATCAGGGGCTGCCTTCCAAAACCTGCCTTTCTAGGAGTGTGTTGATGGATGGCCTTAGACTTCGTTGTAGTTGCTCAGGGACCCTGAAACACATTCTATTTGAGTGCAAGTTTGCTAGACTTGCTGGAGATATGTTTAGGATCAACACTTAGTGTTGTTTCAAAGACATCTTCATTGGCACACAACTCTTATTGGTGACTTGTGGTCATTGACACCATCTAGTTATACTGGCATTTGGGGCTGCCTTCAGATTACAACGTTATTTACCATCTGGAAGTTTGCGAAAGTATGTTTACTCTGTTCAAACCATTGTTTTATCACTTTTGTTGGCAAGCGGTATGTATGCAGTTTTCTGCTAAAGGCTATCTCCTGATTAAGGATGCCAAAGAATTAGATGCTTTAGTTTATTTTGAGGTTGTTGCTGCTCTAGTAGCTCTTAGGAAGAGGATATCAGATTCCATTGCTCCTGTTTTGTCTTCAACTCTATTGTAAATTTTCTTCTCTGGATATAAAACACATTAAGGAATTAAAAGAAAATCTTAATATAAAACACATTTAGAAATAAAAAAAATGTTAAAAAAGTTTCCTTCTTGAAGGATTTGATCCCTCTTAGTACTTGATATATCTGAGGTTAAGATGGATTTAGTCTGGCTTGTAGGATATTAAATTCAATGTTTCCATAGTCAATTGACCATATGTGGTGTTGATTCTAATCATGTACTTCCTCTTTGAGCCTACAGCCATTTTAATTATCTACTTCTAGCAACCACTGGTTTTCTTATGAACCACCCTAAATCTATCTTAAGCCCAGATCTACCAAGCCCCAAGTACGTACCTTGAGGGATATGATCCCTTTCAATGTTTGATAAATCTGTGGTTAAGATGGATCCAGGGTGGTTACTATTAAATTATATTATACTTTTTTAATATGAAAGGTGGACATGACGTCAATGTTACACTCACTGCAATGATCACATCTCAATGCAATGATCACATCATGCTTATTTGTTGTACTGTGGATCATTTGATCTGTTAATGCTTAAAAATGTTCATATACACTTCCGATTGTTTATCTTCCTACTGTAAGATGTATGTTTTGAATATTGAAATGGATGTCCTTGGCTCACTTTCATGGCCAATGTGTTTTAAAATAAAATTTCTTGAACCTATTAAACATGTTTGGGAAAATTGAATTTGACGATATTAGTTGTAAAATTCTATATGATGCTGGATTATATCTGTTTGCACTGTTTCTAAGGCGTTTTTCTTTAATCATTCAGAGAATTGGAATTCCAATTCCTCAAAAGGTAATTAGCGAGCTAAAATTTTCTAGCTATCATGCATTCTTTTACTAGTATCAAGTGTGTTGATAGCAAAATCTCCATTCCTCTCAAATCTGGCAGATTCCATGTGAAGGTATGGTTGTGACAGGGCCAACAGAACAAAGGGTTTGTGAGGGATTGCAAGCTTTACAAGCTGACGCAGTTGTCATTGGAAGCTACGGACGTGGCATGCTTGCAAGGTAAGTTGCGAGTGATTGCTTATCCCCTTCAACTCCTTTTCTTCTATTTCAGACAGCATAGTGCAGATGCTTGAATTTATTTTATAGTTAAAGACGTTTTAGAAAAGAGTAGTGTACTAGAGACTAACAAAAGATATATTGGAATTGTGTATATAGTGTGCAAGTTTGTAGGCATGGGCATTCACCCCCTCCTTTCTATAAGTGTGACTCTGAAAGCCATCTGTTCCCGTCTTTACTGTTAAACCCTATTTTTGAGGAAGACCTTTTAACTGTCATTGAAACTGAAGTGCCGCATTCACTAGATTAAACCCAATTTTGTGTGAATAATATCGAATGATCATTGCTTTTCGGGAATCGTTTGGCTTCTGGAGCAGCGTTAATGCATTCATTATTTATAGAGCTTTCAAATAAGCTTGCGCCCTTCGTTTATGGATGTCTAAAGATCAACTATGATAACGAATTGTTTACCCAGACAGAGTCCAATGCTTTCTTCTTTTTTATTATTTATCTTATTTTACAATATTGTCGCCATTGCATGCTGCTTTCTAGTATCAGTGCTTCATATGCGAGCGCAGCACATAAAAAGGGACATGGGCTATTAAATATTAGAATGTACTCTGGCCAAATCAGCAAAGCCATATCTGGCGAATTGAATTACACAAAAGATAAAGCATGAAAATGAGGTCAATTAAAATATAATTTAGATGCCTAGCAGTGATCATCCCATCAATTTCCTTGAGCTTGTCATAAAAAATCAAATTTATGCTCCAAATGCCAGTGGCTGAACCCAGACATGGATCTCAAGTTTGCGAGCTCAATGTTCAGAAACATGGATGCGAATCTTTTGGGCAATGTCGGTTCATTTTTTATAAAGCCAAAAATAATGTCTTTAGTTTTCTATATATGAGACATTTACTGTGTGTGTGTTTTTTTAACAACACAGATTACACCCAGGTGTGTGTGTGTGTTTTTTAACAAACAGATTACTAATGGGTGTGTGCGTTTTATTTTAACAAAACAGATTACTGAATTGTTGTAAATCTCGATCACGTAAATTTCAAATTTCTCTCAACATTTCTATTATGCTGGTTATTTTCTAAAAGTATAACCGTACATGGTGCATCTTTGTACTTACATTGTGTGGACTACCTGCTCAGATTTCCTTGATGGCTTTAGGTTTTTAGAGTGTTCCATATTTATGATGGCCTGGTTGTTTACTAATATTTTCCCATCCAAACTTTTATGCAGAACATTCCTTGGAAGCGTCAGCGATTTTCTGTCCCACCATAGTCCCTGCCCAGTCATAGTGGTGAAGACGCAAAAGCAAAAGGAAGAAGACGTGGAAAAACAAAAACAAGAAAATATTGGAGACCTCCACCAACATGCCATTTGAAATACAGCCCCAAAGAATCTTTGTGGTGGTTTAATAAATTTTTCATGTAAATGGATTTGGATAATAGGATTTGCGCTTTCGATCATGTTTTATGAGCATATAATTCTAATTAAACAGATTTGGCTTAGCAAATGGACGTTCCATGCCATGCCACATTGAGAATGTGGGCACCTAATAAGCGTGGAGTTACAATTGAGCCTTGACAGCTAATGCATTAAAAATTTAGAACTTGTGTTTCAAGTTCTCGTCAATTTTTTTATTATTTTCCAAAGCGTTTATAGGTGTCAGTGATTTTAGACGAAAATCTGGTTTACTACTATACGATGTCTAACAAATGTGCCAATCCTTTTTCAATTATGAGAGACACCTCAGCTATAAACCTCTTATTTACAAGATTAATTGGTGTTAAGGTATCATGTTAGAGTTTAACAAATGATGGTGTTAGAGTTTAACTAATGATGGTGTTATGATCTCTCTCGAGTGTAAATTTTTGTACAAGTGATCTGAAATGGTTTCTCTAAACAAGCTCTCTTTATAACTTTGTAATAATTAAATTTAATTTTGCAAAGTTGAGTGAGTAGTCCAAAAATCTTTTTCAATTGGAAGATGAAATGAGCCATTGTGATGGTTGGCCTTCCAAGGCAGCCTACCAAATATGAAGGTTGTGGAGAAGAGAGGATAATGAAATGAACCATTGTGATGGTTGCCTTTTCAAAGCAGCCTACCGAATATGAAGGTTGTGGAGAAGAGAGGATGATGAAATGAACCATTGTGATGGTTGGCCTTCCAAGGCAGCCCACCAAATATGAAGGTTGTGGAGAAGAGGAGCTCGAGGGGAAATGCAGGAGGGTCAAAGTAGAACATGAAAGACTTGAAGATCAAAAGTCATTTTTGAGCCAAAGTCATTTGCAATTTCGCCAGTGAATAAATTACATTTCTACTTAAGAATGCAACTCGCATTGTAACCATTGTTTGAGCATAGTAAAACCTCCCATTGAATATCAACTTTTCCCATTTGGATTATTAGGGTAAATTTGTCTACTTGTTTAATTGATTGCTATGTTCTTGTTTGGTTTGGGTTATGTTAATAAATTCATGGATAAAATCAAGTTGGTGCCTTGTTATTAATTTCCAAGAATGTTGGTGTTACCTATTGAAAAGTGTAACTAAGTTTGGTCCTTCATAATGTCTAATGTAATCATGATTGTATGCACTCGATGAAAGAGAAAATATTTTATTATTATTATTATTTTGAAGCATGGGTTTCATGCTCAAGGTCAATTTTATTTATAGGTCAAGCACCCAGTGAGTGCTTCTAGGATTTGACATAGAGTCGAGAAGTCAACTGAGTCATTGTCATATATGAAAGAACCCATTAGGCACTCTGTATCACGTAAAATAAATTTATTTGAGTCATAAAGTATGTCAAAGATCCCTCCAAGATAAGTCAGCTTAAGACAAGTCAAGTCGGTCTCATGATGCAAGTTCGAGCTCCTTGGAAGGTATATATAAGTATCTTATCGACCTCATTTGAAGATCACTCACTCATATGCCAAGGAAATTTGATCAAGGAACAGGAGTTAAAATCGAAGAAGAAAGGAGTTTATTGGGCCAACAAAGTTCACAAGAAGAAATCGACTTGATAAAGGAATGTTTTTGGGCTACTACCTCACACATGCGAAGATTAGGGCATCATATTTATTGCAGCAAGAAAAAAATACAGTCTACTTAAAGGAAGCCAGAGTATGGAGCAGAACATCAAGAAGGGAAGTCAAGAACCTTAGAAGAGAAGAGCTATCTCAACGAAGAAGAAAAGGTCTCTATTCTGCCCTACTACAACTACATGTGCGAAGTTGCAGTAAGTGCCAGAGTTCTGAAAGTACAGAGCTAAAGTAGGAAGCCGAATCTCTGAACTGAAGTAAAAAATTTGTGGTATGAATCCAGTTTGACTTGGGTTGACTTAGAGAAGAAAAGACTCATCAAAGGAGCAGTTTGAATTGGTCTTGGAGGGGTCTTTAATAAGGGTCATAGGTATTGGAATTTGTCATTTGAACATTCTATAAGAAGAGAAGAATTCTTGTGGGTTTTCCTCTCAAGAAGAGAGGTTTTGGCCTTGGCTAGAAAGCTACATTTTGTGTTCTCTTTTATCATTGATCTTTATTGTTTGGTACTTATTTGATGATAAAGAACATAATAATAATCAAGTGAAAGAAGAAGATCATAACAAGTACATCAAATTGAGTAAAAGAAAATCACAAGAAATTGTCAAAGTAAAGAGAAATCATCTAATTTAACTGCTCTTAGATTTCTCAACATGGTTTTAGAGTTAAGGTGACAACATCAACAAGGAAAGACAACTTGAAGAAAATCATCCAATTGAAGTACACATAAGGACCGAGCACAAGGAAATCATCAAGCAGAGTTAAGGCATTAAGAAGAATACATTTAGGTCGAATATAAGAAGCACAACAAAGAGGACTAGCCTACACATCGTCTTGAAGGAAGAAGACGACCTCAAAGACTCTAACTCCATTCAAAGAAGCATTCAACACTTTAAGCATTCTTGGAAAGTTTAAACATTCTACAATCATCAACCAAAGGAAGCAAGAAAGAGTAGTTCATCATCAAAGTGATCTCCCTCACATTGAAGACAGTATTACATCCCAAACATCCTTCAAGAAGATCATTAAACGTCATCAAGAAGGCATCAAGTTGAAGATATCATCATCAAAGGAACATCTTCACTTGAAAAAATAAGTATTATATATCGTTATGTCTCAATCCTGAAATCAAATGACTTAATTATGCAAGGAGAACAATAAATTGGTTGGGACCTTGAACTACCTTGCATGGAATAAGAGAAATGATTTAATTTTGCTGGAGAATGAAGTTATTGAATATGTAAGGGGATCCATCACCAAACCTTCACAAGAGCAATCTCAAGTACTATTAAAATACATGAAAGGAGAAATAAGGGCACAAAGGATCCTCATAAGATCTACTAGATTTTATCATCCCTTATGTTGCAAATTTGAAGACAGCGAAAGAGATCTATGACAAATTGGTGGAGTTGTTTTTTGTAAGCACTGTAGGTGAAATCATATCTTTAAGAACCAAACTATACAAGATGAAAGTCTCAAGGTAAGAAGGGATAGCTTCATATTTCATGAAGGTATCTCAGATTAAAGGCCTATTACAAGAACTTGGAGAAGTAATGTCTGATCATGAGATGACCACAATTGTGCTTAATGCACTACATGATGAATGGGGCAACTTTGTGTCAAGCATCTATGGGAAGAAGGAAACCACTACATTCAATGATCTATGGTCATTATGCAAAATTGAAGAATCTAGATTAAACACAAAGAACGATGTTGGATCAACTGAACCAACACAAGTATATGCAACATAAACAAGGAAGAAAGGAAAATTTGGGAAGTTTGAGCCTCGAAAGAAGTTTCAAAAGAGAATCAACATGTCAAAGGTGTAATGCTATGGGTGTAATTAATATGGGCATTTCAAAAGGAAATGTCCTAAACTCAAGGAGGAAATCAAAAAGAGAAAGGAAAGAAATGAAGCCGATGTCATCAAAGAAGTAGAAGACCTGAAAAAAAAGAAATCAAAGGAGGAGGAAGTAAAATATTTTTATTCTGACTAAGATTACTTCCTTCACTTAGTTCATTTCAACATAGCAGTTATCAGTCATGATGGAAAGCATCACAAATATGATAGGATGCATTATAACAGAGATAGAGATGACATCGTCATTAAGGCATGGAAGGTTAGCCAAAGTAGAAGTTCATATAGTTGAAACTGTCATCATAGAGAGGAAGTAGCTCATGGCATCTTCATTGAAAGCATATAAGGACAACCAAAGTAGCTATCTATATGGTTGGAGAAATTCATCTAGCAATATAGAATCATCATACATCATCATTATTAGAAAGAAGCATATGCAAAATAAGGATTATAAAAGATCCTCCATTGGAATATTTGTCAAAAAGGTTCGCCTCTACTTAAAAAGAAGCAAGTGTCTCGCAAATAGTCTACATTCCACCTTTTGTGGGATCCACTGGTTTCAAAGATAATGGTATGATGACAAAGATGTGCAACATGTCAAGTTGGTTGAAGTACTCTCATCTTCAAGCAAGGAAAGGAAGTTGTTGAAAGAAAGGTTGGATGACCAATAGAAGGAAGAAGTATGTATATATTTAATAGATAGATAAAGTCATGTCATCATATGTTTGTAGTTAGTATAGGTTAAAATGCTCCATCTCATGAGCATGATGAAAGAAGAAGAAACTCTTCCATTAGAATAATGCATAAAGGCATGTAGATAATGTGCCTTGAACTCTTTGATGTATTGACAAGAGATCAACATAAAATGACCCCATGAAAAATATAAGGTGGTTGACAACTATGGTTCCCATATGAAGGAACTATGTATAGATAATCCCGAGGAAGCAATATGTGAAGAAAGGTTAAGGAAGAGTTTGTGAGAAGAATCATCTATTGTCATGAAAGATAAAGATAAATAACATCTTATAACTTGAAGGATTAGTTATGACATCTCCATGAAGAAGATATGAAGACCTGGATATGTATGCTGGAAAAGGAGAACCTTGGTAATGTATGTCTTGGAGATGGATTCATACAGTATGTAGAAGGATGTTGATGTTGCAAGAAGTTGATATCATGACGAAAGACCATCATAAAGAGGTAACTTTGATTTAATGTTCATTTTGATTTTTCAGAAAGCATTTGGTTCGGTTGTAACAGGGATACCAAAAGAAGGTTGTAGAAAGTTACGTACAACTAGTACTCATGCAATTGAATGGAAGATCCCGAAAGTAACATGATTTGGAAGAGGTGGTTGTATGAAGAATAGTCAGATGTGGACTAGAAGGTCACTCCCCAATGAATAGAAGGACAACATGACTATTGGTTCTACACTATGTTTCGTTGAAGGGAAGTGATGGAGAAGATGGTCAATGCCCTATGAAGAAGAAGAAGGCTCCATGATGAAGAAGTTGAAGTTCATTACATGATGCTGGAAGGAGCCCTACAAGGAGCTGATAGTACCATGATCCCACTGAAGAGAGTTGTTGTTGATAACAAGTCCCTTGTTAAGAGGGAGCTTGGGCAAGTCCCTTGTTAAGTGGGAGTTTGGGTATATTCCTTTTATATGAATGAGTAGATCCTCCCTAGTTGAGAGGGAGATATAGAAACATCATTCTTGTCTTCATGTTATGAAGAAAGAATGGAGGGTTTGGGTATATTCCTTTTATAGGAATGAGTAGATCCTCCCTAGTTGAGAGGGAGATATAGAAACATCGTTGTTGTCTTCATGTTATGAAGAAAGAATGGAGGATTTGATAAGCATCTGAGATTGATTCCAGAGGTAGGGCTCCCAATAGGTAGTAGTTGAAGAGGAAATTCCATGAGGATGTGTTAATCCAAGATGAGAATGGTCCTAGAAGGACATGCCTTGAACATTCAGATGGGGTATGTGCCTTGCAAGGCAATGATGATGGTGTCTATAAATCACTCTCTCCCCAAAATTGTGTTATATTCTTGTGGAGAGATAGAGTTGTTAGTCAGGGCTTTGCTATATGACAATGTTGGTTGATATGAGGAGATGCACTAATATAAGCTGAGTAAATAGCTTATGAGATGGCTTACCAATCTAACTCTTCTTATGAGAATTCTTCAATATAAGAATATCCTAGTACCTTCTATGAATTATGAATACCTTCCTAGTTAAGAGGGAGTATTGAAAAGTGTAATAGGTTCGGTCTTCATAATGTCTAATGTAATCATGATTTTATGTATTTGATGAAAAGAGAAAAAAAAAATTATTATTATTATTTTGACACATGGGTTGCATGCTTGAGGTCAATTTTATTTATAGGTCAATCACCCATTAAGTGCTTCTAGTTTTTTTCATATAGTCCAGAAGTTAATTGAGTCATTGTCATATATGAAAGACCCTATTGGGCACTTTGTATCATGTAAAGAAAATTTATTTGAGTCATAAAGTATGTCAAAGGTTCCTCCATGAAAATTCGGCCTAAGACAAGTCAAGTCGGTCTCATGATGCAAGTTTGAGCTCCTTGGAAGGGATATATAAGTATCCTATTGACCTCATTTAAAGATCACTCACTCATCTGAAAAGGAAGTTCAATCAAGGAAGAGGAGTTAAAATCGAAGAAGAAAGGAGTCTATGGGCTAGTGAAGTTCACAAGAAGACACTAAGTTAAAAAGGACTATTTTAGGGCTACTGCCTCTAACATGTGAAAAAATAGGGCTTCATATTTATTGCAACAAGAACAAATTACTGTATACTTAAAGGAAGTCGAAGTATGAAGCAGAACATCAAGAAAGGAAGTTGAGTACCTTAGAAGAGAAGAGCTATCCCAACGAAGAAGAAAATGTCTCTATTCTACCCTAATACAACTACATGTGTGAAGTTGCAGTAAGTGCCAGAGGTTCGAAAAGTACAGACTTGAAGCAGGAAGCTGAATCTTTGAAGTGAAGTAAAAATTTTTGTTATGAAGCCAATTTGACTTGGGTTGATTTAGAGAAGAAAAGGCTCATCAAAGGAGCAGTTTGACTTGGTCTTGGAGGGGTCTTTGATAAGGGTCATAGGTCTTGAAATTCGTCATTTGAACATTCTATAAAAAATGATACATAGACATCACTATAGAAAGTGTTATAGAGATCATAGAGGTGGAGCCAAATAGACACATAGTAAATCCAAGTGAGATATAATAAACCAAACCTTGTATAGAAAAATAAAGCACACATATAGGTAGGCTAAAGGAATTCTTGTGGGTTTTCCTCTCAGGAGGAGAGGTTTTGGCCCTCGCTAGCAACCTACATTTTGTGTTCTCTTGCCTCCTTGATAGGTATTGTTTGGTAGTTGTTTGATGATAAAGAACATAATACTAATCAAGTAAAATAAGAAGCTCATAACAAGTAGATAAAATTAAGTAAAAGAACATCACAAGCAGTTAATTTAGTTGCCCCTAGATTTCTCAACATTACCTACAACTAGAGTTATCATTTAAAAGAATGTCTGGTTGGTAGCCACATCCCAATTGAGAGTCAACGTCAAGGGGAAAGAGGATTTGCTTGCACCTACATCCCAATGAGCAACAACTACCTAACAACCTATTGTAGTAGGGAATGCCATCTGTAGCCATGACATGGACAATAGACTAATACCAAGGGTAGTCCTTATTCAACTCTTATGAACCCTTATTTGAAAATCAGAGGTTATTATTGAGCAAAAGCCATCTGCAATTTCTCAAAAATGTAGATTGTTATCACACAAACTCGTGTTTCTTGGGATAAAGTCTAAAATCTCAAGTACAATCCAAGTGAAACTAGAGGGGGCTATTTTCACCTCACCAACCCTCTTCCCACTTCAGATTGGTGTTCCTTTTACTTAAGGGGGCTTCCTTAGTTCAAGATTGCTAGAATTTTAGTCATTGAGTTCCAAGGTGATGTGAAGAGTAAAACTAGCAGCATGGTTTTGGTAAAGTTATAGAATATGAAGTTTGATGGGAAAAAAGAAGACTAATGTCTTTTCATTCGACATATGGGGTCAACTGGGTCTCCTTTGAGAAGGTATGAAAGGCATTGAGTGTGATGACTAATGTTGTCCACTAGTAATGTGAAAATTCCTTGAAATGTGATAATTGGAGTTTATTCTTCTAAGTGATTAATTATATAATTTATTTGTGATGACAAATAACGAATAATCACATTGCAATTTATTCACAATAAAATTACGCTACGGAAAATAAACTGGAATTGAGAAAATAGAGCACACATGCATAATAAAAATGACACCATTATTTTGGACAAAAGTCCCCGGAAAAACCCAACTTGGGAAAACCGGTGCAACATATGAGGGTTTATTTTATTATATGCAACACCAAAATCTGAGTACAATATTTGGATGTCAATCTGGCTATCCTCCAACAAAATAATCTGGTCAAATAATTTTGGAGAAAATTTCTCTCTTCTACAAATTATCTCAGCCTCCCTCTGACCTGCTCGGACTCCACTAAGAAATTTGGCCTCCAAGAATTCACACTACCTGGCTTGGAAAAATCATACGACCTGCTCACTGGCTCCAAATGAGTCATCCTGCCTCCCTCTACTACTAGAAGAAATTCATTTCACCTTCTGGATCTCAATCTGACCTTGGACAACTCTACAAACCCTCTTTTGGTGTTATGCTCTTAACCTGCAAATGATACCCAAATACAGAATATGCGAAGAAAAGAGACCCAGAATACAGAATATGCGAAGAAAAGATACCCAGAACACAGAATAGCAATGAATTTATTATTCAGAGAGTAATGTTCACTTGCCTCTTCGAGGGGGCAACCTCCAATAGAGAAGTGCTCGATTACAAAATAAGACACGATGCTCCTCGCAGGGAGTTTCTATCCTTTATATATGACTCCTACGTGCAATACCACGGGCCAATACCGTGTATTATTAATACCATCTATCTAATACTACGATCCATTTGCAACTAACTGTGGTTCCGTTATTAATTGCGGATTAACCACTTACAATTATTAATATGGGCTTTATTGACTCTTGGCTATGACGTGGTCCCATTACATAGATAAGGGGGTTAGGGTGGGACCCTAACATTTGGCTACTTGCATTGGGTTTTTGGCTACTTTCACTGGCTACTCCACCTTCCTGCATAAATATTTTTCCTCCCTGCACCGCTGCTGAGAATCACTGTTGGAATAATTTTTTTCTACTCCCTCAATCTCACTCTCGCCTTCCTTCTAGCTCGAACTCTTCTTCCTTGCCTGATTTCTGCAATTGGATAGCTTGATCTACCAAGGAACTCACTCTCCTCTGATGTCTCAAGTGAATCTTCTTCATCCCCATCGACTTGTTCTTATAATCTCTTGTTCGTAAATTGATGACCATGGTTAGATCTCCATCAACGACTAAGATCATCTCAAACTCAATCCGTATGAGTTTCTAGAGGATTCTCACATTTCCTTAATTAATTATTATCAACCAATTTTCCTAAGTTACACATAGGAAGAATTTAAATGACGGTTAATTAATTTAATTAAGGTGTTTCACACATTTATATCACAAAACCTTTTCTGGGTTTTGAATATCTCGTGTTCTTAGCCTCATTGATACAAATTGAGACTAGAACACTTGTCCGATGCTACAAAAATTAACACTCTCGCTTAGCAAGAAAGGTGTTATGCATTTTCTTGTAACATCTCCTCTCACATTGTTGATGTTTGACACATGTAACAACCTGCCACTATTCATCAAGGCACTGCACATACTTTGATTCATCTGCTAACTCTGTATCTGAATCGTCCTACATTTGTGTTGCTGCTGACATCTGCACTATGCCTCGTTGCACTACTTCCAAATCTGTTCTATACTGCAACTGATCTCATGTTGTTGCTATTGCAACTGAGAACCAAATCCTAGCCACTAACTTTGCAACTGTCCACTGAGTCTCTAACTGCAACTAGCTATGCTTTGTCTGCTAAGTAACTGTCTGCAACCAATTATCACTGCGCCCCTCAGTAACTGACTGCTACTAGCTCTGCAACTGTCCCTCAAAATTCGACTCCACCTGTTGAATAATATGATCCAATTGCTACTGAAAATATTGTGGGCCCCTATAGTAAGGGTATTGATCCATGAGGAAACACTTGTCTGATGTTAGCCTCCTTGGACCCTGCCCAAATATCTGCAACTATGGGACTATAGTTCAAGGTCTCCCCACTTCTCTCCTTGAGGTATTGTTGCATACAAGGAAAAAATTTCGTCCAATATGGTGGACAAATCGTCGATCTCCGCTAAATTTGTTTCTTGTTTCTCCTCTTTCTTGTCCTTCTTCTTCTTCTTTGGAAACTGGGTATTGTAGTGACCAAACTCACCACACTTGAAGCATTTTATCTTTAACAAATATTTCTTCTTCTTTTCAACTCCCTTTGAGCCTTGTCGTTGACTGAGACCTTTCTTCGCTTTCCCTTTTGATGCAAGGGGTACATTCTTCTCATATTTCACAGTCTTCGGTCCTTTGCTACTGTTGTCACTATTATTACCTTCGACATGAGCAAGCCTCATCTCTTCTTGAGTAAAATCACTCCACAACCAATCCCAACCAAGTAGCTTATCTCGTCCAGTGATATCATGAACGAATGTTGCCCGCTCCTTGGTGAAACCATTGAGAGTTGTACACACTAGCTTACTGGCCGGAGGTATCTCTCCAATTGTTGCAAGCTCATCTCAGACATTCTGAATTCTGGTGAGATAAGGAGTCACTCCCTCGCCCTTTTGTATCCTAGTAGTCCTTAGCTTCTCCTTCAAAAACATGTTCCAGTTATCGGAAGGATACTAGAAAATCTTCGCAATCACATCCCACATCTCTTGTTGAGAAATCAATGCTAGTAGAATTAGGGTTAGATTTCTCTTTTTTGATAATTACTTGTGAATTTTGTTGGCTTCTTTTCCTTATTTTTTATGTTATCTTTCATCAAGAAATTACCAAATTATGTGTGCATGAAAATCACAAAAACATAAGACATAAGATGTAGGCACTCTACCAGGGAAAAACCCCTATCTAGGGGAAAACCTAGTGAAAATATCTTCCTTCAATAGTTTTCCTTGAGACTCTTCTACCTAGAAAAAGACCTCCTCCACACCAATCCAACCTCTCCTTATTGATCCAACCTTTGACCTAGCAGCAAAAACACTTCAGCCCTAGCAATTCTAGCTTGGCAGAGTCCGGCATCAGCAACAGCTTTGACCAAGACTAGGAGACTTCGATCTCCTAAACTTGCCCACATGAGAGAGAGAGAGACACCAACATTTCAATTTTCTTCTTCTCTTTCACCTAGACCAAACTCACACTCCTTTTGGACCCTTCCTTCAGCTTCACACTTCTTCCCAACTTCCAACTTCCAGCTTCCAACAATCGAACTATGCTTGAGAGAGTGAGATGCTCAAATGAAGTCGAACTGCCTTGTATATGCAGCCTTCCAATGAGGTTGAATTTCCTTCCTTGAGGCCGACTTGATCTTCTTGAGGCAAACTTGGTGCAGAGGTTACATAATTTATTCTTGACTAAAAAATAATTCTTTTTACATTGTTCGAAAGCCTAAGAAGGGTCTTGTTAGTGCTTGAAATTTCACCTCAGGCTGAAAAAGGTAAACTCCAAGGCAACATCAAACCACTTAGCCTCGTAGCTAGCCCTACGGGGCAGGAGAGGGCTCTCTCCGGTCTATCTCGGTAAAAGGTCTTCAACGGGCAGAGATAACCAATAAAGAACATTGATTTTAGGCTAGTAAACTAATAAAAAGGTTTGATTTGGAATTTTTAAGGTTTTGGTGGAAAATTGGGGAAAGGCAATTTTGGGTGCGGGATTGGACATAGTTTTTGCAGGGGGTTCTTTGGGGCGAGGTAGGAGACTGTATTGATGCCTTTGAAAGATTTAAATGGATGAGAATGACTGGTGAGGAGCTAAGGAGAGCAAGCAATCACCTTGAATTCTCCTTAAACAGCTGAAAACATTGATATTAAGAAAACCTAAAGGCAGAGCATAACAACCATGAATTCTACCTTAACACTTCATTTGCCTAATTTGCAGAAGAAAAAGTAAGAAGATGATTCACCTAAAAAACTTACAAGTACAAAGAGAAACACACCATCAATACATGTAACCACGGGAATCCCAAAAAGGACTGCAAAACCCTGGTCTTTCTTCCTTTGCCAAAATGCAGTGATACAATCAGTAATACAATA